>JAGIQG010000010.1:107173758-107303675 GCA_024679065.1 Sphyrna mokarran
ACATAGAACATAGAACATAGAACAATACAGCACAGAACAAGCCCTTCGTCCTTCGATGTTGTGCCGACCAAAATAAAAAGCAATGCCCCTCCTAACTAAACCATTCCCTTCTCATCCATATACTTATCAACTAACCTCTTAAACGCCACCAAACTTGTCGCACTAAAAAGCTGCAGGCAGGGCATTCCATTCCCTAATCACTCTTTGAGTAAAGAACCTACCTCTGATATCCGTCCTATAACTCATACCCCTTAATTTAAAGTTGTGTCCCTTCGTGCTAGCTTTCTCCATCCTAGGAAAAAGGCTATCACTGTCCACCCTATCCAAACCTCTAATCATCTTATATGCTTCAATAAGATCCCCCCTTAGCCGCCTCCTTTCTAACGAAAAACACCTCAAATCCTTCAACCTCTCTTCATAGGACCTGCCCTCCATACCAGGCAACATCCTAGTAAACCTCCTCTGTACCCTCTCCAATGCCTCCACATCTTTCTTATAATGTGGCGACCAGAACTGCACACAATACTCCAAGTGCGGCCGCACTAGAGTTTTGTACAGCTGCAACATGATGCTGCGGCTCCTAAATTCAATCCCCCTACCAATAAAAGCTAAGACTCCATAAGCCTTCTTAACAACTTTATCCACTTGACTGCCTACTTTCAGGGATCTATTGACACATACACCAAGATCCTTCTGTTCCTCAACACTATTAAGAGCCCTACCATTAGCCCTATACTCCACACATTTATTGTTCCTACCAAAGTGCATTACCTCACACTTTTCCACATTAAACTCCATTTGCCACCTCTCGGCCCAGCTCTGCAACTTGTCCAAGTCACTCTGTAAACTAAAACACCCCTCTTCACTATCTACCACACCACCAACTTTAGTATCATCTGCAAATTTACTGATCCATCCCTCAATACCCTCATCCAGATCATTTATAAAAATTACAAACAGCAGGGGCCCCAAAACAGACCCCTGAGGCACACCACTCGTCACCGAACTCCACGATGAAAATCTCCCATCAACCACCACCCTCTGTCTTCTATCTGCCAGCCAATTTCTAATCCAATTAGCTAAATCACCCTCTATTCCACACATCTGCATTTTCTGTAGAAGTCTTCCATGGGCCACCTTATCAAAAGCCTTACTAAAGTCCATATATACTACATCAACCGCCTTACCCCCATCCACCTCTCTGGTCACTTTCTCAAAAAACTCAATGAGGTTAGTAAGGCATGACCTACCCTTCACGAAACCATGCTGACTATCCCCAATCAATTCATTTCTCTCTAAATAACTATAAATCCTATCCCTAATAATTCTCTCCAATACCTTGCCCACCACAGAAGTAAGACTCACTGGCCTATAATTCCCAGGAAGGTCTCTCTTCCCCTTCTTAAACAATGGGACCACATTCGCCATCCTCCAGTCCTCCGGAACCACACCCGTAACCAACGAGGACCTGAAGATCAGAGCCAGAGGCTCTGCAATCTCCTCTCTTGCCTCCCAGAGAATCCTAGGGTAAATCCCGTCCGGCCCAGGGGACTTATCCAACTTCAAACCCTCAAGAATTTCTAACACATCCTCCCTATCTACTACAATACTCCCCAATTTGCAACCCTGTACCTCAGTGCTCTCCACAGCTACATTTCCAGCACTCTGCGTGAATACCGAAGAGAAATATTTATTCAGTTCCTCACACAATCTCTTCAGGCTCCACGCACATCCCACTGCTGTCTATGACTGCAGTGTCAGTGTCAATGTATAACACTGGGGTACAGTACTGGTGGGGACGGGTCTGTCACTGTATAACACTGGGGTACAGTACTGGTGGGGATGGTCTGTCACTGTATAACACTGGGGTACAGTACTGGTGGGGACGGGTCTGTCACTGTATAACACTGGGGTACAGTACTGGTGGGGACGGGTCTGTCACTGTATAACACTGGGGTACAGTACTGGTGGGGACGGGTCTGTCACTGTATAACACTGGGGTACAGTACTGGTGGGGACGGGTCTGTCACTGTATAACACTGGGGTACAGTACTGGTGGGGACGGTCTGTCACTGTATAACACTGGGGTACAGTACTGGTGGGGACGGGTCTGTCACTTATAACACTGGGGTACAGTACTGGTGGGGATGGGTCTATCAATGTATAACACTGGGGTACAGTACTGGTGGGGACGGGTCTCTCACTGTATAATACTAGGGTACAGTACTGGTGGGGATGGGTCTGTCAATGTATAACACTGGGGTACAGTACTGGTGGGGACGGGTCTGTCACTGTATAACACTTGGGTACAGTACTGGTGGGGATGGGTCTGTCAATGTATAACACTGGGGTACAGTACTGGTGGGGATGGGTCTGTCAATGTATAACACTGGGGTACAGTACTGGTGGGGATGGGTCTGTCACTGTATAACACTGGGTACAGTACTGGTGGGGACGTCTGTCACTGTATAACACTGGGGTACAGTACTGTGGGACGGGTCTGTCACTGTATACACTGGGGTACAGTACTGGTGGGGACGGGTCTGTCACTGTATACACTGGTACAGTACTGGTGGGACGGGTCTGTCACTGATAACACGGGGTACAGTACTGGTGGGGAGGGGTCGTCACTGTATAACACTGGGGTACAGTACTGGTGGGGACGGGTCTGTCACTGTATAACACTGGGGTACAGTACTGGTGGGGACGGGTCTGTCACTGTATAACACTGGGGTACAGTACTGGTGGGGACGGGTCTGTCACTGTATAACACTGGGGTACAGTACTGGTGGGGACGGGTCTGTCACTGTATAACACTGGGGTACAGTACTGGTGGGGACGGGTCTGTCACTGTATAACACTGGGGTACAGTACTGGTGGGGACGGGTCTGTCACTGTATAACACTGGGGTACAGTACTGGTGGGGACGGGTCTGTCACTGTATAACACTGGGGTACAGTACTGGTGGGGACGGGTCTGTCACTGTATAACACTGGGGTACAGTACTGGTGGGGACGGGTCTGTCACTGTATAACACTGGGGTACAGTACTGGTGGGGACGGGTCTGTCACTGTATAACACTGGGTACAGTACTGGTGGGGACGGGTCTGTCACTGTATAACACTGGGGTACAGTACTGGTGAGGATGGGTCTGTCGCTGTATAACACTGGGGTACAGTACTGGTGGGGATGGGTCTCTCACTGTATAACACTGGGGTACAGTACTGGTGGGGATGGGTCTCTCACTATATGACACTGGGGTACAGTACTGGTGGGGATGGGTCTCTCACTATATGACACTGGGGTACAGTACTGGTGGGGACGGGTCTGTCACTGTATAACATTGGGATACAGTACTGGTGGGGATGGGTCTCTCACTATATGACACTGGGGTACAGTACTGTAAAATACACATTTCTCTAACCAATGCTCAGTGTTCTCTTCACACACATTGTTAGGCACTTTAACACTTGAATAGCAGGTTAGATGTAAGGATTCGTATTCTAACCAGCAATCTATGACTGACTGTGCTGATATGTGCTATTGCAGACCAGAACACTGCATTTACCTGACGAAGATGAAAGTCGAAAGCTCGCAGATTTACCATCAAATAAATTGGTTGGATTTAAAATTGGTGTTGCTAGATTCTTACTGAGTTCTTACATTTCTTAATATCCAGTCCCAGTGACTTAGCAACTTTAAGTACAGAGCGCCTTTCTAATTAATGCCTTCTCTTTCAATCAATTTTTAGCCCATTGAATGTAGCAGCTGCATCCTCTTTCTCTGCATCCCACTGCTGCTATTTCCAGGATCAGTGAAGGAGTTGGCCTGAGTATTCTGGTTAGTATATATCTCCCAACACTGAAAACACATTATTTGGTTATGGTCACATTATGGGACCTTGCTGTATGCAAATCAGCCATTGTGTTTCCTATATTTCCTCAGTGATTATATTTCAGACAGACTATTGAACTATAATCCTGAACTGACTCTTTCCCAATTTGTCCCTATGTCTTCGTTCGGCAGTTCTGGTTTAACAAGAAATTGTAACTAAGGGTTAACCATTTCTGTTCCACTTGGTATCATAGAATCAACCAAGGTGCCACTTGGATTTGAACTAACTTTCTAAAAGTAGAAAGGATGGGACAGGATAAAAGCAGATTGTTTCCGGTGGTCAGGAACGGATGGTTGTGGATACAAGATGAAATGTAAGAAGTTTAGAATGGAGAAGAGGAGAAGCCTTTTCACAGAGAGAGCAGTGTGACACTTCCAGGTTAGTGACAGAAACTGTGTCAATGTTCAAGAGTGTGATCAGGATGTTTGTTCACATGAGGATGAATGGCAACACAGAATAATTGGGCTAAATGGCCTGTGACCAGGTTGCGTGTGTATTTTCCACGTATTTCAGTTATTTTTGTTTCTGGTTGGCTGATGTATTTTGGGAGTGGTGATGCTGGCTGTTAGCTCGGGATCTGGTGGGAAAAATGGAGGAATGAAAAGGAGGAAGATTGAGAGTTCTCTGAAGACAAGTTGGCCAAATTGTCATGTTTGGCATTTAGAAATGTATTTTGTTTATTCCATTAGTGCTATCTCCCATGGTTGTGGCAGAGGCTTGAAGCTTGCTCCGTGTTGGTTTGAAAAAAGCAAGGCTGCATTGAGAGGAAACTTACTCTTTGTCATTTTACTTCAGATGGATGTTGAATATTCTAAGAACATAAGAAATAGGAGCAGGAGTAGGCCATCGAGCCTGCCCCGCCATTCAATAAGATCATGGCTGATCTGTAGTGGTTCAGTACCACTTTCCCGCTTTCTCCCCGTAACCTTAATTTTCTTGTCAATCAAAAACCTATCCACTCTTGACTTGAACATATTCAGCGAGAAAGCTTCCACCACTTCAACAGGCAGAGAACTCCAAGGGTTCACCATCCTCTGAGAGAAGAAACTCCTCAACTCTGATCTGAACGGCCCCCCCCCCCGCTTATTTTGAGACTGTGCCCTCTAGTCCTGCTATCTTTGCTAAGCGGGAAGAGTCTCTCAACCTCTACCCTATCCATCCTCTTCATTATCTTATTTGTCTCTATAAGATCCCCTCTCAGCCTTCTAAACTCGAAAGAGTACAAACCTAACCTATTCAGTCTCTCCTCATAATCCAATGCCCTCCTCTCCGGTATCAGCCTAGTGAACCTTCTCTGCACCCCCTCCATGGCCAATATATCCTTCCTCAAATGCGGCGATCAAAACTGCACACAGTACTCCAGTTGTGGCCTCACCAGCACCCTATACAGCTGCAACAGAACCTCCCTGCTTTTATATTCTATCCCCCTCGCTATAAAGGCCAACATTCCATTCGCCTTCTTGATCACCTGCTGCACCTGCAGACTGTGTTTTTGCGATTCGTGCACAAGGACCCCCAGGTTCCTCTGCACTGTTGCATGCTGCAGCTTTTCGCCATTTAAATGATCATCCTTCCTACCGTTATTCCCACCAAAGTGGATAACCTCACACTTGCTAACATTATACTCTATCTGCCAGGTCCTCGCCCACTCACTCAACCTATCCAGATCCCTCTGCAGACTTTCCACACCCTCCACTCAATTTGCTTTTCCACTCACCTTCGTGTCATCAGCAAATTTCATCATCCTGCACTCAGCCCCTTCCTCCAGATCATCTGTGTAAATGGTAAATAGTTGAGGTCCCAGCACCGATCCCTGGGACACTCCACTAGTCACCAGCTGCCAACCAGAATAGCACCCATTAATACCTACTCTCTGCTTCCTATTAGACATGATGTAGAGATGCCGGCGTTGGACTGGGGTAAACTCAGTAAAGTTTTACAACACCAATTTTAAATCCAACCAATTTATTTGATAGTAAATCCGCAAGCTTTCGACACTATGTGCCTTCGTCAGGCAAATGCAGTGTCCTGATCTGATCAGAACACTGCATTTGCCTGACTCCTATGAGACAAGCAATCCTCTATCCAGTCTAATACCTTACCCCCGACTCCCTGAACCATAACCTTCTGCAGCAATCTTTTGAGAAGGGAGTTCACTTGGCACCTTAAAACGTATTCAACTTTTCCACACACACATTCTCATTGCCTTTGTGGCATCTTGCTGTGCACAAAATGCCTGCTGCACTTACCTTTCTAACTCGATATATTGCATTACATTGAAATCAACTCATTTCTGATTTTTCGGGGAGATGTGACCAGGTTCTGCAGGAAGTATATTACAGAAAGGATATTACTAAACTAGAAAGAATGCAGAAAAGATTTACTAGGAAGCTACCGGGACTTGACTGTTTGAGTTATAAAGAAAGGCTGGATAGACTGGGCCCTTTTTCTCTGGAACGTAGGAGGCTGAGGGATGATCTTATAGAAGTCTATAAAATAATGAGGAGCATAGATCAGCTAGATAGTCAATATCTTTTCCCAAAGGTAGGGGAGTCTAAAACTAGAGGGCTTAGATTTAAGGTGAGAGGGGGGAGATATAGAACAAAGAACAAAGAACAACACAGCACTGGAAACAGGCCCTTCGGCCCAACGAGCCCGCGCCGCCGTCCTAACATCTTAATGACATATAGGGACCAATTTGTTACCCAATCAGCCTAAGAGCACATTTTTGGGATGTGGGAGGAAACCGGAGCACCCGGAGAAAACCCACGCAACCACGGGGAGAACGCGCAAACTCCCGCAGACACAGGCCCAAATCCATGTGTCTGCACAGCAACAGCGATAGTCCCTGAGCTGTCATGGTGCCCATCAGATGGTCCAGTTTAAGCATACACTAACGACGTGAAGCACTAGGCCACTCCTGAAGCAACATCCAAGAGCAGCTCTCACACGACCTGCCGCATGCATGCCCTTGTTGGTCAACAAGGTGGACCGAACATCCTGTGGAAACAAATAGGATATTTAAACAGTCCTACTATATCCCTCTATCTGCAGACCGCTCATGTGGCTGTCCAAGAGACCCTTAAACAACCCTAGCGTGCCTGCTCCCACCACCTTACTCGGCAGTGCATTCCACACCCCCACTACCCTTTGTGTGAAAAACTGCCCTCTAATATTCATCTTATACATAGCCCCCCTCACCCTAAGGCCGTGACCCCTCGTTCTATCCTTTTGTAATGGTGGAAAAAGCTTACCACCATTTACTCTATCTATACCCCTCATAATCTTATATACCTCTAATAGATCCCCTCTCAGCCGACGTCTTTCAAGGGAAAACAACCCCAGTGCGTTCAATCTTTCCTCGTAAGACAGCCTTTCCATACCAGGCAGCATCCTGGTAAATCTCCTCTGCACTCTCTCCAAGGCCTCCACATCCTTCCAGTAGTAAGGCGACCAGAACTGGACGCAGTACTCCAAGTGAGGCCTAACCAACGTTCTATACACTTGCAACATTAGACTCCTACTCTTGTATTCTAAACCTCTTCCTATGAAGGCTAACATACCATACGCTTTCTTTATCACATTATCCACCTGTACTGACACCTTTAGAGACTTGTGAACCTGCACCCCCAGGTCTCTCTGCATCTCTATACTCCGGATAGTTTTACCTTTTATCCTATAACTCCCGTTACATTTTTCCGGCCAAAATGCATCACCTCGCATTTATCCGGATTAAATTCCATTTGCCATCTATCTGCCCAATCTACCAGCCTATCTATGTCCTGTTGTATTGCCTGGCACTGCTCCTCAGTACCCGCCAATCCAAGCATCTTAGTGTCATCAGCAAATTTGCTGATCACACCACCTACCCCCTCTTCCAAGTCATTTATATAAACCACAAATAGAAGAGGTCCTAGTACTGAGCCCTGTGGCACACCACTAGTGACACACCTCCAGTTGGAAAAAGAGCCTTCCACTACTACCCGCTGTCTCCTCCTCCCAAGCCAGTTCTCAACCCATCTACATACCTGGCCCTGTATCCCATGTGCCTTCACCTTTTCTATCAGCCTACCATGAGGAACCTTGTCAAACGCCTTACTGAAATCCATGTAGACGACATCAACGGCTTGTCCTTCATCAATCGTTTTTGTCACCTCTTCAAAAAATTCCACTAGATTCGTAAGGCACGACCTCCCCTTAACGAAGCCATGCTGTGTATCCCTGATCAGATCGCAGCACTCCAGATGTTCATACATCCTGTCCCTGAGGATCCTCTCCATTAGCTTACCTATAACTGAAGTCAAGCTCACCGGCTATAGTTCCCTGGGTTATCCCTCTGACCCTTTTTAAACAACGGTACTACATTTGCTATCCTCCAATCCTCTGGGACCTCACCTGTGTCCAAAGAACATAGAACATAGGACATAGAACACTACAGCACAAACAGGCCCTTCGGCCCACAAGTTGTGCCGAACACGTCAAAACGTACCCAGCCATAGACCTATCTATAACCCCCAATCCCATTGGATCCCATATACTCATCCAGAAGTCTTTTAAAAGACCCCAGCGAGTTCGCCTCGACCACCACCGACGGCAGCCGATTCCATTCACTCACCACCCTCTGAGTGAAAAACTTTCCCCTAGCATCCCCTCTGTACTTGCTTCCCTGCACCTTAAATCTGTGCCCTCTCGTCGCGACCATTTCAGCCCTGGGAAATAGTCTCTGAGAGTCCACCCTATCTATTCCTCTCAACATCTTGTAAACCTCTATCAGGTCGCCTCTCAACCTTCGTCTCTCCAGGGAGAACAGTCCCAGCTCCCTCAACCTGTCTTCATAAGGCATGCCTCCCAATCCAGGCAACATCCTTGTAAATCTCCTCTGCACCCTTTCAATAGCTTCCACGTCCTTCCTATAGTGAGGCGACCAGAACTGCGCACAGTACTCCAAGTGTGGTCTGACAAGGGTCCTATAAAGCTGCAGCATTACCTCCTGACTCCTGAACTCAATCCCTCGATGAATGAAGGCCAGTACACCGTAAGCTTTCTTAACCACATCCTCCACCTGGGAGGCCGATTTGAGAGTCTTATGGACCCGGACCCCAAGATCCCTCTGCTCTTCCACACAGCTAAGACTCCTACCTTTGATAGTGTACTCATTCATCCCGTTGGATCTGCCAAAATGGACCACAACACATTTATCCACGTTGAAGTCCATCTGCCACTTCTCCGCCCAGTCTTGCATCCTGTCGATGTCATGCTGCAACTTCTGACATCCCTCCAGACCATCCACAACACCACCGACCTTCGTGTCATCGGCGAACTTACTCACCCATCCCTCCACTTCCTCATCCAGGTCATTTATGAAAATGACAAACAGCAAGGGTCCTAGAACAGATCCCTGGGGCACTCCACTGGTGACCGACCTCCATGCAGAAAAAGAGCCATCCACAACCAACCAAGAAGAGACAAAGATTTGCGTCAGAGGATCAGCAATGTGAACTCTCACCTCCCTTAGCAGTCTTGGGTAAATGCCATCAGGCCCCGGAGCTTTATAAGGCTTTATGCTGCCTAAAAGCCCCAACACCTCTTCCCTCGTAATGGATATTTCCTTTAACGGGTCCTCAAATTCCTCAAAGCCGGCACCCGACATCAGGCCCCTCTCCCGCGTGAATACCGACGCAAAGTATTCATTCAAGATCTCCCCCATTCCCTCAGGCTCTAAGCATAGTTCCCCTCCTCTGTCCCTGAGAGGTCCAATCTTCCCTCTAACCATCCTTTTGCTCCTTACATAGGAGTAAAATGCCTTAGGATTTTCCTTAATCCTACCTGCCAAAGCCATTTCATGGCCCCTTTTTGGCCTTTCTGACACCCCTTTTAAGATCCCGTCTACACTCTCTATATTTTTCCAGCGCTGTCTCTGTCCCCAGTTGCCTGGATCTAACGTACGCCTCCCGCTTCTTCCTGACCAAGTCCTCGATATCCCTAGTAACCCACGGTTCTCTAATCCTACCTTCCCATCCTTCCTCCTTACCGGCACATGTCTTTCCTGCAAAGATTTTAGTTTTCCCTTGAAAGACTCCCACATGTACTGCGTCGACCTACCCTCGAACAGCTTATCCCAGTCGGTATTATTAAGATCCTGCCTAATCCAGCTGTATCTAGCCCTCCCCCAGTTTAACACCCTCTCTTTAGGGCAGGCTTCATCTTTTTCCATTAATATCCTAAAGCAGACAGAGTTGTGGTCACTAGTTGACACATGCTCTCCTACTACAACGTCAACCACCTGCCCTGGCTCATTCCCCAGAACCAAGTCCAGTATAGCCCCCTCTCTAGTCGGGCTATCCACATACTGCTCCAAGGACCCTTCCAAAACACACTGTACAAATTCCTCCCCGTCCACACCATCTGCTCTGGGCACCTTCCAATCTACCCCAGGGAAATTGAAATCTCCCACTACAACCACCCTATTCTTCCTACACTTATCTAAAATGTCCCAGCATATCCCTTCTTCCACGGCCCGTGGGCTGTTGGGCGGTCTGTAGAACACACCCAACATGGTAACCTCTCCCTTCCTATTCCTCAACTCCACCCATAGCGACTCAATTCCTAAATCATCCATACCACTCTCCCTCTGCACTGCTATGATGTGATCCTTAACTAATAACGCCACTCCCCCTCCTCTCTTCAAACCACCTCTATCATGCCTAAAACACTTGTACCCTGGGATATTCAATTGCCAGTCCTGCCCCTCCTTTAACCACGTCTCAGTCACCGCCACCACTTCTAGCTTCCTTGTGAACATTATTGCTTTCAGTTCATCTGTTTTGCCAGTCACACTCCTCGCGTTAAAACACATGCACTGAAGACCCTCAGGCCCTCTCTGATCCTCCTTCCTATCCTCTGGACTTACCCTGTCACCAATCTCTCTCCCACTCCTAATTCCCCCTGTCTCCCCACCCCCCCCTCCATATTAGTTTAAACCCTACCAGAACACTCCAGCTAACCTCCCAGCTAAAATATGAGTGCCCTTCCCAGACAACTGTTCCCCGTCCCTCTTGTATAGATGCCCCTCCCTCATGAAGACTTCCCAATGGTCTATGAATTGGAAACCCTCTGCCCTACACCAATCCCTCAACCACGCATTCAGTTGGAGTATCTCGTTATTTCTAATCCTGTCATTCCCAGGCTTCGGCAGCAGCCCAGAGAATACCACCCTGGAGGCCCTACACTTCAGCCGAGCCCCCAACTCCCTGAACTGCCTACGTATGTCCCCCCTGCACTTTGTTCCTACATCCTTCTCTCCTACGTGGACTATTACATCAGCCTTAGCTCCTCCACCCTTCAAAATTCCCTCTACCCTCTCCGTAACATCCTGGACCCCTGCTCCAGGGAGGCAGACTACCATCCTGGAGTCCCGCTTTTGCCCACAGAACCGCCTGTCGATCCCTTTGACCTTCCCATCCCCCAGCACTATCTCACATCCCGCATTCCTACCGTCCTCCGGGGCATTTAGATCCCCCTCCCTTGCACTCTCTACCTCAGCCTTTGCCCTACCCTTGATGTTCTGGGATGCCTCCCCTGAGGTGATCTTAATGCCGTGACTCCTTTTCTTTTTCCATTTCCTATCTGTAACCCATCCATCCCTCCTCCTAGGCCCTGGGGTCCCCTCTGGACTATGGTCCCTATTCATTATCCCCTCATTCTCTCTGACTAAAAACATATCTTCTAATCTCAGCTCCAGCTGCCTCACCCGAGCCCTCAAACATTGCAGCTCTAAACACTTTGTGCATATGTGGGCTTTCGGGAGACGCTCTACCTCCAAGAATGTCCACATATGGCAAGGACCCTGACATTTTCAGGAAGTGTCCAGAAGGGCAATTTTTTAACACAGAGGATGGTGAGTGTGTGGAACAAGCTGCCAAAACAGTAGTAAAGATGGATACAATGTTGTCTTTTAAAAAGCATTTAGATAATTACATGGGTACGATGGGTATAGAGGGATGTGGGCCAAATGCAGGCAATTGGAATTAGCTTAGGGGTTTTAAAGAAAGAGCAGCATGGGCAAGTTGGGCTGAAGGGCCTGTTTCCACGCTGTAAACCTCTATGACTCTATAAGTGAATTACCTGTCACAAACGAGCTGTGGTTTGGTCCCTTGATGAGGAATGGATGCCCAGATTCCAGTTTCAGCACCCTTTTATCCCAGCTGTTGGCCACTGCTTGCCTGATAGGTTGAGCAGCTGGATCAGTATCTTTGGGCAGAGGATGTTGGAGGATTTTACCTTCAACATCAAACAACACAATTAAAATTCATCCATTATTTCCCAGAACAGTTTTCCTCATTCACAACATTCCACATCTCTGACTGTGCAGGGAGCAGAGGTGCTAGTTTATGATAACTTAATTAAGTCAAATTCCACCGTTACTATGTGAGATAATAGAATTGTTACTGGTATTTGAGGATTGTTTACAATCATTCTCTCTGTTTCTCTGTAAAACTGCACTTGGATTTCATGCCCGCTGATGTGATTATTTATCTCAGTGTCTGCCTGTCTCTTTCATCCCAGATGCATTCACTGTTGACTACAACACCAAGATTGGCCAGTGAAGATTATCTCTGATTGCTATGAAATCTTGATCAATTGGGCCAAGAGCTGACAAATGGCAGATGGAGTTTAATTTAGGTAAATGTGAAGTGATGCATTTTGACAGATTGAACCAGGACAGAGGCTTACTCAATTAGTGATAGGGCGCTGGGAAGAGTTACAGAACAAAAAAATTTAGGAGTACATATACATAGTTCCTTGAAAGTGGAGTTAAGGTGGACAAGGTGGTGAAGAAGGCGTTCGGCATGCTTGGTTTAATTGGTCAGAACATTGAATACAGGAGTTGGGACATATTGTTGAAATTGTACAAGACATAGGTACGGCCACACTTGGAATACTGTGAATAGTTCTGGTCATCCTATGGGCAAAAATATATTATTAAACTAGAAAGAGCACAGAAAAGATTTACTAGGATGCTACTGAGACTTAATGGTTTGAATTATAAGGAGAGGCTGGATAGACTGGGGCTTTTTTCTTTGGAGTATAGAAGGCTTCGGAATGATCTTAGAACATAGAACATTACAGCACAAACAGGCCCTTCAGCCCACAAGTTGCACTGATCATATCCCCTACCTAGCAGGCCTATCTATAACCCTCAGTCCTGGGAAATAGCCTCCGAGAATCCACTCTATCTATTCCTCTCAACATCTTATACACCTCTATCAGGTCACCTCTCATCCTTCATCTCTCCAGGAAGAAAAGACCAAGCTCCTTCAACCTATCCTCATAAGGCATGCCTCCCAATCCAGGCAACATCCTTGTAAATCTCCTCTGCACCCTCTCAATAACTTCCACATCTTTCTTGTAATGAGGTGACCAGAACTGAGCACAGTACTCCAAATGAGGTCTGACAAGGGTCTTATAAAGTTGCAGCATTATCTCCCGACTCCTAAACTCAGTCCCTCGATTAATGAAGGCTAGTACACCATATGCCTTCCTGACCATATCCTCCACTTGCAAGGCCGATTTAAGAGTCCTATGGACCCGGAAACCCAAGGTCCTTCTGATCCTCTACACTGCTAAAAGTCCTACCCTTGATATTATACTCGTTCATCCCATTGGACCTGCCAAAATAGACCACTACACATTTATTTGTGTTGAAGGCCATCTGCCACTTCTCTGCTCAGTCTTGCATCCTATCTATGTCTCGCTGGAACTTCTGACATCCCTCCAGACCATCCACAACACCACCGACCTTTGTGTCAAAGGCAAATTTACTAACCCATCTCTCCACTTCCTCATCCAAGTTATTTACAAAAATTACAAGCAGCAAGCATCCCAGAACAGATCCCTGGGGCACTCCACTAGTCACCAACCTCCATGCAGAAAAAGACCCATCCACAACCACTCGCTGCCTTCTATAGGCAAGCCAGTTCTGGATCCACAAGGCCAAAGTCCCTTGAATCCCACGCCCTCTCACTCTCTCAAAAAGTCTTGCATGGGGTACCTTATTGAATGCCTTGCTGACGTCCATCTTATAGAGGTCTTTAAAATAATAAGGGATATAGATCAGCTAGATGGTCAACATCTTTCTCAAAGATAGGGAATTGAAACCTAGCACAGGTTTAAGGTGAGATGGGAGAGATACAAAAGGGTCCAAAGGGTAACTTTTTCACACAGAGGGTGGGGAGTGTCTAGAACAAGTTGCCAAAGATAGTAGTAGAGGCAGATACAATTTTGTTTTTTAAGAAAAAATGGTTTAGTTTGGAGGGGCATTGCTTTTTATTTTGGTCGGCACAACATCGAAGGCCGAAGGGCCTGTTCTGTGCTGTAATGTTCTATGTTCTATGTTCTATGTTCTATGTTCTATGCATGAGACATTTAGACAATAACATGGGTAAGATGGGTACAGAGGGATATGAGCCAAATCTGGGCAATTGGAACTAGCTTAGGAACTAGCTTAAAAAAAAGGGGCGGCATGGACAAGTTGAGTCAAACAGCCTGTTTCCATGCTGTAAACCCCTATCGCTTAATTCCCACTTGGATATTTATCCATATTATCATAGACTAAGACAGTGCTGTCTCTGAGCCACTGGAAACATCTTTTCCTTCATGATTTTGAATGCCTCAATTAAATCTCCTCTTAACCTTCTCTGCTCCAAGAGAAAAGTCTCAGCCTTTCCATATTAATGACAGTTCTCCACTTCTGGTACAATTCTAATAGATTTCCTCTGCACCCATTCCACTGTCTTCACATCCTGCCTAATATGTGGGGCATGGCCTTCAACATAATTCTCCATTCCCTTTTCAGCCAAATGTGTTGTTGTAGGTGAGGTGCCAATAAGGACAATGTTTGAATAAGGAACACAGAATGAATTCCAGAATCTCTGCAAGCTGACAGTCACTCAGCCACGAGAGAGCAGTTCACTGCGGACTCTGTGCTGAGCAAGCAGGAACTGACAGAGACATGTGCTGTGTAATCGAACTCCCCTGGAGAGCTCTGATAGGATAGACATAAAGAAAATGTTGCCATTTGTGGGGGAGATTAGAGCTAGAGACCACCAATACAAAATAGCCATGAATAAATCCATTACTGAATTCAGGAGAAAATTTACTCAGAGAATGATGAAAATGTGAAGTCATGTTCAGGAGGCATGAATTGTCACATTCAATGTTCTAAATTCAATGAAACTTCTCCTCATAATTTAACCCTTTGTGGAGTTTCACCTCCTTTTCAAGATCAATATCTCTTTGGGATGAGGGGGATCTTATTGAAACTTACAGCATACTGTGAGGTCTGGGTAGAGTGGACGTGGAGAGGATGTTTCCACTAGTAGGAAAAACTAGAACCAGAGGGGGCACAACCTCAGGTTAAAGGGACAATCCTTTAAAACAGAGATGAGGGGGAATTTTTTTCAGCCAGAGAATGGTGATCTGTGGAACTCTTTGCCGCAGAAGGCTGTGGAGGACAGGTCATTGAGTGTCTTTAAGACAAAGATAGTTAGGTTCTTGATTAGTAAGGGAATCAGGGATTATGGGGAAAAGACAGGAGAATAAGGATAAGAAAAATATCAGTCATGATTGAATGCAGAGTAGACTCAATGGGCTGAATGGGCCTAATTCTGCTCCTGTATCTTGTGCCCTTATGAGGTGAACAGACTGAAGACAATTTCTCCAGCTGGAAGCTGAATCTATACTCTAAATCATGGTGGACAGTGAGAGAACCTGGCAAATGGAATGCACAACAGTGTGACAAAGCTCTCTCCTGAGACTGATGGCTTGAATGCCCTGTGAAATTGTGACTGTACCTTACCAGAGGAACTGCCAGTTGGTGGTAGATACCCATGTGTTTAATTGGAGGTTGTCAGTGGCTTGCTGCACTTACTGGAGCACTGAGTGGCTTTACAGAGTGCTGAGCTGGGAGTGTACGCTCGTAATTCATTAACTCCACATCTATAGTGCTGACTGTGGGGGAGGATGGGAAAAGCTTGCTGTTAAATGTGTTTCACTTGGTATATGTAATGCATGTACAGACTGCTGATTAGACAGAGAAAATTATGAGGCGAATTGGATGACTGCATTAAAGCTTGAACCCTGTGCCCCCTATCAATGCTGTTCCAAATGAACTCTCAGTGACTTCTTCTGGCTTTGTTTCTTCTTCCTGAATTCAGGTTCAATTTTCCACTTGCTCTCCACAACTGGGGTACAGTGTCTGCATACAGTTGGAGTGCTGGGTCTATACACTTCAGGTGGCACAGTGGTTGGCATTGCTGCCTCTCAGTGCCAGGGACCAGGGTTCAATTCCTGGCTCGGATCATTGTCTGTGTGGAGTCTGCGTGTTCTCCTCTTGTCCACGCGAGTTTCCTCTGGGTGCTCTGGTTTCCTCCAAAGATGTGTGGGTTAGATGGATTGGCCATGCTCAATTGCCCCCTTAGTGTCCCAAGGTGTGTAGATTGGGGCATTATCAGAGTACGTACGTGGAGTTACAGAGATAGGGCCTAAGTGGAATTGTTGTTGTGTAGGCTTGATGGGCTGAATGGCCTTCTCCTGCACTGTAAGGTTTCTATGAGTTCCTCTCCTCTCCTGTTGGAGCATTGAGTGCACATACTGCAGTTCCTGAAACAAGGGGTTACTTCACACAGTCCTACAATGTCAAGTTGGTTGGTTGCAAATTCAGATTCATCTTGAGCGATGTGTTTTGTTTCTTGGGTGGGATTCTCCGATCTCATACTCAGTGAAACTCTATTTACTGCAGCGGGACTGGTGAATTGCAGCCACGGAACAGGTTGAGAGTTTCCAGTGTGTGTGTGTGTGTGTTTAGCTGCCTCTTGTGCTATGATTCTTTTGAGGATGAATTGCCTTCAGCAGCACCTGGGCATCCAGCTTGAAGGCTGAGTTGTCTTTGTACCGTAAGCAGTGAGCAAACCTGAATATTTATCCTGATCAAGGAACCTTTCTTAGATGGCAGCATTCTTTATCCTGCTGAATGTTTGGATTGATGACAACAACCTGCATTTTTATAGCACCCTGGACACAGCGTGTTTAACAGTATGCCAGACAAATTATATCACTAGGTTGTGTGTGGAGATAGCAAGTGACCAAAGCTTGGTCAGAGAGAAGGTTTTAAGGAGTGGGTAATTGGGATGAGCTTAGTAGTTTAAAAAAAAGGGCAGCATGGACAAGTTGGATTGAAGGATCTGTTTCCACACTGTAAACACCTCTGACTCTATGAGTGAAAGAGGAAAAAGATTTAGGAAGGGGAATCTGAGCTTAGGGCCCAAGCAGCTGGCAAAATGAGGATGTGCAACGCACTGAACTGGGATGAGTTGTGAGGCCAGAAAATAGTGTTACAGTCATAGCTAGGATGTTGAGAAGGATCAACTCAGTAAGAGATAAGTCCATTTAAAAGTCTGACAGCAGCAGGGAAAAAGCTGTTCTTGAGTCAGTCGGTACATGATCTCAGACTTTTGTATCTTTTTCCCAATGGAAAAAGGTGGAAGAGAGAATGTCTGGGGTGCCTGGGGGGTCCTTAATTATGTTGGCTGCTTTGCTGAGGCAACGGGAAATGTAGACAGAGTCAATGGATGGGAGGCTGATTTGCGTGGTGGATTAGGATACATTCACAATCCTTTGTAGTTGCTTGTGGTCTTGGGCAGAGCAGGAGCCCATACCAAGCTGTGATACAACCAGAAAGAATGCTTTCTGTGGCGCATCTGTAAAAGTTGGTGAGAGGCATAGCTGACACGCCAAATTTCCTGCTGATTTTCCTGGAATGGAGATAGTAGCTAGAAAGGAGGTTTGTGGAGGGGACACTGGCTTCATGTCTTCCTAAAAGTTTAGGAGAGAACATTCTGTTGATCCAGAGCTGGTTGGATAAATCAGGTGAAGTGGAGGCAAGGGGGATGTGAAGAGCTGGATGTCGGTGTATATGTCAGACCTGGCAAATTGTTGGATACTGTGACAGAGAGGCTACATGTATTGAGAAATAGGAAACAGCAAGGATAGATCCTTGAATAGAATAGAATAATTCTATTCATTTTAAGATAGCTATGGAGAATGATAAGTCTGGCCCAAAAGTTAAAATTCTAAATTGGGGCAAGGCCAATTTTGATGGTATCAGGCAGGAACTTTCAAAATTTAATTGGAGGAATCTGTAGGAAGACAAAGGGACATTGGGTAAGTGACCTCCTTTCAAATGTGTGTTAACCAGGGTTCATGGTAAGCATGTTCCTCTTAGAGTGAAGGCAAGGCTGACAGAAGGGAACCCTGGATAACTTGGGGTATTGAGGCCCCCGTCAGGAAGAAGAAGGAGACACATGACGTGCATAAGCAGCTGGAATCAAGTAGATCCTTGAAGAGTGTAGGGGGTGTAGGAGTAGAGTTAAGAGAGAAATCAGGAGGGCAAAAGGGGACATGAGATTGTTTTGGCAGATAAGGCAAAGAAGAATCCAAAGAGGTTCTACAAATACATAAGGGGCAAAAGAGTAACTAAGGAGAGAGCAGGACTTCTTAAGGATCAACAAGGTCATCTATGTGCAGATCCAAAAGAGATGGATAAGATCCTAAATGAAAATTTCTCATCACTATTCACTGTCAAGAAAAACATGTTAGGGGGCTTGGGGAAATATATAGTGATGTCTTGAGGAGTGTATACATAACAGAGAAGGGGTGCTGGAAGTTTTAAAGTGCATTAACCAGCGGTGTGCCTCAGGGATCAGTGCTGGGTCCACTGTTTTTGTCATTTATATTAGTGATTTGATGAGAATGTAGAAGGTATGATTAGTAAGTTTGCAGATGACACCAAGATTGGTGGCATAGTGGACAGTGAAGAAGGTATCTCGGATTGCAATGGGATCTTAATCAATTGGGCCAATGGGCTGACGAATGGTAGGTGGAGTTTAATTTAGATAAATGCGAGGTGATGCATTTTGATAGATCGTGTTTGCGTGGGTTTTCTCCGGGTGCTCCGGTTTCCTCCCACATCCCAAAGATGTGCTCTTAGGCTAATTGGCAAAACAAATTCTCCCTAAATTGTCTCAAATTTGGTTTTTAATCCATAGATCTATAAACATAGACAGGGATCACGGGTAGAGGTGGGAACAACGGGGTGGTGGCGTGGGCTTGTTAGGCCAAAGGGCCTGTTTCCCGTGCTGTTTTGTTCTTTGTTCTTTGAACCAAGGGTAGAACTTAGTCAGATGATGGAAGTGCATTGGGGAGAGTTACAGAACAAAGAGGTCTTGGGGGTACATGTTCGTAGCTCCTTGAAAGTGGAGTCACAGATGGACAGGGTGGTGAAGAAGACATTCAGCATGCTTGGTTTCTTTGGTCAGAATATTGAATACAGGAATTGGGACGTCTTGTTGAAATTATACAAGACATTGGTAAGGCCACTTGGAATACTGTGTACAATTCTGGTCACTATTATAGAAAGGATCTTATTAAGCTGGAAAGAATGCAAAAAAGATTTACTAGGATGCTACTGAGACTTGGTTTGAGTTATAAGGAGAGGCTGGATAGACTGGGATTTTTTTCTCTGGAGCATAGGAGGCTGAGGGATGATCTTATAGAGGTCTATAAAATAATGAGGGGTATAGGTCAGCTAGATAGTCAATATCTTTTCCGAAAGGTGGGGAAGTCTAAAACTAGAGGGCATAGGTTTAAGGTGAGAGGGAAGAGATACAAAAGTGTCCAGAGGATCAATTCTTTCGTGCAGTGAGTGTCTGGAACAAGCTGTCAGAGGAGGTAGTAGAAATAGGTACAGTTTCGATATTAAAAAGCATTCAGATAGTTACATGGATATGATGGATATGGAGGGATATGGGCCAAATGCAGGTAATTGGGATTAGCTTAGGGATTTAAAAAAAAGGGCAGCATGGAGAAGTTGGCTGAAGGACCTGTTTTCATGCTGTAAACCTGTATGGGCTCTATGACTGTAACATTCAAGAACCAGAGAGCAATGGGAAGTGAGGGAATGGGAAGAGAGACTATTCCCTGGCTATGACAGGCTCAAGAGGTATGGAACCAGATGAAGGAATCCCATTAGGCAGAAGAAGAGTGACGAGGTGTTACTTGTCAGGAAGGCTGCTCAACAGCTGCAGAGACGATGATAAGGAATTTCACATCAGATGCGAGCTGTGACTTTGATAAGGAGTGTTTCTGTTCTGTGGCTGATTTATGGGAAAATTTTGCAGAGATATGGTAGTTGGCAACACATTCAGATTAAAGAATTGTAAACTTTTCCATAACAAAATGAGGTTAAGGATTGCATTTCTATAGCACCTTTCATGGTCTCAGGATATTCCAAAGTGTTAGTCACAGACTTTTAAAATGCAATCACATGCTCACTGCAGATGATTCTCACAAGCGGCTGTGACACTGATCAGTGTACATCAAGCGAACTGTGCAGGGCAGTGATCATGTGTTTGATGGGGGACATTGTAGAGGGAACTTTACCCTATGTTGAACGCTATACTGTACCTGTCCTGGGAATGTTTGATGAGGGACAATGTAGAGGGAGCTTTACTCTGTAACTAACCCCGTGCTGCACCAATCCTGGGAGTCAGGAGAACAGTGATCATAATACCACAAAACCCTGCCACAGCAATCTCTGTAAGGCATGCTGGATCAGTGGAACACCATCCACCAGATACACGGCACATACTCTTGCAACTTGGTCAACATTGTCTACCTGATATGCTACAGGAAAGGATGTCCCGAAGCATGGTATATTGGGGAGACCATACAGACCATGCAACAACGGATAAATGAACATCGCTTGACAATCACCAGGCAAGACTGTTCCCTCCCTGTTGGCGAACACTTCAGCAGTCACAGGCATTTGGTCTCTGATCTTTGGTTAAGCGTTCTCCAAGGCAGCCTTTATGACACATGACAGCACAGAGTCACTGAGCATAGACTGATAGCCAAGTTCCGCACACACAAAGGTGGCCTCAACCGGGATCTGGGGTTCGTGTCACACTATCTGTAACACCCATGACTTGCCTGGGCTTGTAAAATCTCACTAACTGCCCTGTCTGAAGACACTACACATCTCTTTAACCTGTGCTAATGCTATCTCCACTCACATTGGCTGCATCTTTAAGACTTGAATAGCAGGTTAGCTGAAAAGACTTGCATTCTAATCAGTATTCTGTAAACTGTGTATGTCTTTATATAGACTTTCTTTGATCAGAACTTTCCACACCTGACAAAGAAACACTGTTTCCAAAAGCTTGTGGATTACTATCAAGTAAACTGGTTGGACTTAAAGCTGGTGTTGTGAGACTTCTTACTGTGTTTACAGTCCAATGCTGGCATTTCTACATCAGTGTTTGCTGGGGACAGTATAGAGAGAACTTTACCCTATATTGACCCCATGCTGAGTCTGTCCTGGGAGTGTTTGATGGGGACAATGTAGAGGGGGCTTTACTCTATATCTAATCCTGTGCTGTACCTGTCCTGGGAGTGTGTTAGGCAAACACAGTAAGAACATTGCTTGACATCGCTCACAACAGCAGATTAAAGTCCAACAGGTTTATTTGGTAGCAAACGCCACTAACTTTCGGTGCTCTACCCCTTCGTCAGGTGAGCGGGGAGTTCTGATCACAAACGGCATGTAAAGACACGCACAGTTTACAGAATACTGATTAGAGTGTGAGTCTTTACAGATAATCAAGTCTTAAAGGTGCAGACAATGTAAGTGGAGATAATATTAAGCATTGGTTAAAGAGATGTGTATTGTCTCCAGACAGGACAGTTAGTGAGATTTTACAAGTTCAGGCAAGTCATGGGGGGTTACAGATAGTGTGACATGAACCCAAGTTCCCGGTTGAGGCCATTGCCATGTGTATGGAACTTGGCTCTCAGTTTCTGCTCAGTGACTCTGCACTGTCGTGTGTCATGAAGGCTGCCTTCGAGAATGTTTACCAGAAGAACAGAGGTCGAATTATTGATGTATTCTGAATGTATTCACTGAATGCTGAAGTATTCACCAACAGGGATGGAACTTATTGATGTCATCATGTAGTTGTTTCAGTGATGATCCAAAGGAAGAAAATGTCATCAATGTATCTGATGTATAGCATTGGTTGAGCCTGTGCATGAAGATGTTGGCATATTGAGGTGTGAATTTGGTCCCCATGGCTGTTCTGTGTGTCTGGATGAAGAACTAGTTGTTGAAGGTGAAGATGTTGTAGTCCAGGATGAAGCAGATGATTTGTAAAATTGCATCTGAAAACTGGCAGTTATTGGCGTTGAGAACTGTGACAATTGCAGCAAAGCCATCATTGTGGGGGATGCTGGTGTAGAGTGCCAAGAATCCATTGTGACAAGGAGTGCATTGGTTCAACTGTTCCACGTATGCTGAGTTTTTGTAGGAAGTCTGTAGTATTGCGACAAAAGCTGGGTGTGATGGGGACAGTGTAGAGGGAGCTATGCTCTGTTTCTAACCCAAGCTGTATCTGTCCTCAGAGTGTTTGTTGGGCACAGTATAGAGGGAGTTTTATTCTATATCTAACCCCATGTTGTACCTGTCCTGGGAGTGTTTGATTGGGACAGTGTAGAGGGAGCTTTATATCTAACCTCGTGCTGTACCTGTCCTGGGAGTGTTTGATGGGGGACAGCGTAGAGGGAGCTTTACTCTGTATCTGTAAGAAAGATGTGGAGGCATTGGAGAGGGTATAGAGGAGGTTTACCAGGATGTTGCCTGGTATGGAGGGCAGGTCTTATGAAGAGAGGCTGAGGGATTTGAGGTTGTTTTCGTTAGAAAGAAGGCGGCTAAGAGGAGACCTTATTGAAACATATAAGATGATTATAGGTTTAGATAGGGTGGACAGTGATAGCCTTTTTCCTAGGATGGAGAAAGCTAGCACGAGGGGACATAGCTTTAAATTAAGGGGTGGTAGTTATAGGACGGATATCAGAGGTATGTTCTTTACCCAGAGGGTGGTAAGGGTATGGAATGCCCTGCTTGCTGCAGTTGTAGATGCGCCAAGTTTGGGGGTGTTTAAGAGGTTAGTAGATAAGTTTATGGATGAAAAGGTTAGAGGGTCATTGCTTTTTCTTAATTGGTCGGCGCAACATCGAAGGCTGAAGGGCCTGTTCTGCGCTGTAATGTTCTATGTTCTATGTATCTAACCCTGTGCTGTACCTGTCCTGGGAGTGTTCGATAGGGACACTTGAACCTTAAAGTAGGTAGTGTCCCTCCTTTACCTCAGTGAACAAAGTCTTGTGATCAGAAGGAGTGAACTTTTACACGGATCTATGTGCCATCTGATGAAGGAAGTGCTGTAAATGGGCAAACTTTTGTCGGGTAACTGCAGAGCTGAGGCACATATGGAGTGTTTGTTGGGGACAGTATAGAAGGAGTTTTACTCTATATCTAACCCCATGTTGTACCTGTCCTGGGAATGTTTGATTGGGACAGTGTAGAGGGAGCTTTACTCTGTATCTAACCCTGTGTTGTACCTGTCCTGGGAGTGTTTGATGGGGAACAGCGTAGAGGGAGTTTTACTCTGTATGTAACCCCGTGCTGCACCTGTCCTGGGAGTGTTTGATGGGGGGACAGTGTAGAGGGAGCTTTACTCTGTATCTAACCCTGTGCTGTCCCTGTCCTGGGAGTGTTCGATGGGGGTACTTGAACCTTTAAGTAGATAGTGTCCCTCCCTTACCTCAGTGAACAAAGTCTTGTGATCAGAAGGAGTGAACTTTTACACGGATCTATGTACCATCTGATAAAGGAAGTGCTGTAAATGGGCGACTTTTTGTCGGGTAACTGCAGAGCTGAGGCACATATGGAGCTTCCTGATTAATTACTGCAATCCGTAAAGAATTTGCTGAGGAACTATGTTACCTGCTACTGGTCCTGTTTTGAAGGTCAGTACGTCTCTATTCCGCACAGAGACTGAGCTGTGTCACGAGAAACAACATCCACACAGAATTCAGTGAAATACTCAGCAGGGTTGAAAATATCTGAATCAACAGGGCTGGATTGTTGGTTCAGGTGGTGATAGGAATCTGGTTCACTGAGTGACTATGTATTCCCACGTTAGCTTGTCTTTCTCCAGCTCCGTTTTCCGGCAGTTTACTGTCAGATCTCAGTTCTCACAGTCACTTTCACTGACTCTTCCAGTCCTTCCTTGTTTAATCTGTAACAAAATCTGTGAACATTTGGAGTGAAGCCCTTCGAGACATGGGCTCATTTCCTCTGACCTTGTCCACAGTCTTTTACTGAGAATTTGTGGATTATATCAGAACCAAAATGTGGCATCTTCTCAATTCCCTGGGAGCTAACGAGGGCTGCTCTCTCCCAGCCTGACCTACCTTATCCTCTGAAATAGCCAATTAACCATCTCTTCTCACCTCCAGCTTCTCAGCTGCAAGTGAACGTGCAACCTGGTAAAACCATGCAGGTGCACATCTAGAGGAATGGGGTCTCTCAATTTGCACAGATCTCTGCCTGATTGAGGGCTGGGGTGCCTTTGCTCAGTAAAGTTTCACAACACTAATTTTAAATCCAACCAATTTATTTGATAGTAAATTCGCGAGCTTTTGACACTATGGCCTTCGTCAGGCAAATGCGGTGTTCTGGTCTGCAATAGCACTCATATCCAACACAGACAGTCACAGATTGCTGGTTAGAATGCGAATCCTTACATCTAACCTGCTATTCAAGTGTTAAAGTGGCTAACAATGTGTGTGAAGGGAATCCTGAGCATTGGTTAGAGAATTGTTTATTTTCTCCAGACAGCACAGTAAGTGAGGTTTTTTGCTAACCCAGGCAAGTTACGGGGGTTACAGATCGTGTGTCATGAAGCCAAGATCCCTGTTAAGACCGTCCTCATGTGTGCGGAGCTTGGCTATCAGTCTCTGCTCAGCGACTCTGCGCTGTCGTGTATCACGAAAGCCCCCTTGAAGAACATTTACCCGCAGGTCGGAGGCCGAATGTCCATGACTGCTGAAGTGTTCGCCCACAGGAAGGGAACTGTTTTGCCTGGTAATTGTTGAGCGATGCTCATTCATCTGCTGTCGTAGTGTCTGCATGGTCTCCCTAATGTACCATGCTTCGGGACATCCTTTCTTGCAACGTATTAGGTAGACAACGTTGGCCGAGTTGCAAGAGTATGTACCGTGCACCTGGTGAATGGTATCCTCACGTTTGATGATGTCGTCCACGTCTATGATCTGGCATGTCTTGCAGAGGTTGCTGTGGCAGGGTTGTGTGGTATTGTGGTCACTGTTCTCCTGAAGGTTGGGTAGTTTGCTGCGAACAATGATCTGTTTGAGATTGTGCGGTTGTCTGAAAGCAAGAAGTGGGGGGGTGGGGATGGCCCTAGCGAGACGTTCATCGTCATCAATGATATGTTGAAGATTCCGGAGAAGATGTCGTAGCTTCTCCGCTCCGGGGAAGTACTGGACAACAAAGGGTACTCTGTCCACCGTGTCCCGTGTTCGTCTTCTGAGGAGGTCAGTGCGGTTTATCGCTGTGGCACGTCGATTCCAATAGAAGTGGGAACATCGAGGTGGTGGCATGGGCTTGTTGGGCCGAAGGGTCTGTTTCCCTTGCTGTTTTGTTCTTTGCAACCCTCATCATTATACCCCATTCCTTATCTTGCCACAGAACCCCTAATCAGACCTATTAATACAAAGCACCAACGGAGTTCACACGAACAAAGAACAAGCATAGCACAGGAACAAGACCTTAAGCCCTCCAAGCCTGTGTCAATAACATTGTCCTATCTCGACCAATCGCCTGTATCCCTCTGTTCCCCATCTGTTCATATGTTTCCGTACATAAGTCTTAAATGTGGCTAATGTAACTGCCTCACTTAGCAGTGCATTCAGGCCCCCACCATCCTCAATGTAAAAGACTTTCCCCCCACATCTCCACTGAACCTTTCCCCTCTTATCTTGAGCCAGTGTGCCCCACTGTAATTGTTATTTCTGTCCCCGGGAAGAAAGTTTCCAACTGTTCACCCTTCCACACCCCTCATAATTTTATAAACTTCCATCAAGTTGCCCCTCAGTATCTGTCTTTCCAGGAGGAATAATCCCAGTCTATTCAATCTCTCCTCATATCTAATATCCTCCATTCTGAGCAACATCCTGGTAAACCTTTTCCGTACTCCCTCCAAAGCCTATATATGAAGTTTATGTTGTGTCATCGCTGGAATTCCAAACTGCTATGCCCTATCTCCCAGCCGAGTTTTCCTGCTGTTTCCCTCAGAGAGATTCCCAGGCCGGACTGCAAGAATCCTGGCATTCCATGTCCCTTCTTTTCAGTCTGAAGAAGTAACTGGTGCTGAACATCACACAGGTCCCCAGGGCAGCCTGGCCTCATCACACCAATTAGTGTTCTGATCCTCATTCAGCAACTTTTCATCGGTGCGTTAAACAGTAACGCTAACACAGTGAGTGATCTTACTCAAATAAACTGTAACTCTGCCAAGACACGACCCGAGGAATGAGAGTCAGTGTGTGTGGGACCCGTATCCCAGTGAGAGTCAGGGTATGCGGGGGAGCCGTACCCCAGTGAGAGTCAGTGTGTGTGGGAGCCGTATCCCAGTGAGAGTCAGTGTGTGTGGGACCGTACCCCAGTGAGAGTCAGTGTGTGTGGGAGCCGTACCCCAGTGAGAGTCAGTGTGTGTGGGACCCGTACCCCACTAAGAGTCAGTGTGTGTGGGACCCGTACCCCAGTGAGAGTCAGTGTGTGTGGGAGCCGTACCCCAGTGAGAGTCAGTGTGTGTGGGAGCCGTACCCCAGTGAGAGTCAGTGTGTGTGGGAGCCGTACCCCAGTGAGAGTCAGTGTGTGTGGGACCCGTACCCCAGTGAGAGTCAGTGTGTGTGGGAGCCGTACCCCAGTGAGAGTCAGTGTGTGTGGGACCCGTACCCCAGTGAGAGTCAGTGTGTTATGTGGAGTCCAAAGCCAATATAGGACAGCCAGTCATAAACCTAATGAAAAATTGAGGAGGAATATTCTTTGCTTGGAGAGTGGTGAAACTGTGGAACTTGTTGGAGTTGTTTAGGTGAATTTCAGGGGATGCAGGATAAACATTTCGAGATTGGAAAGCAGATGGATTTGTGTACAGTGCGCTGCATTGATTTGAACTGAGCGGACTGTTTCTGTGATATAGAAAGAACTGTCATCCTGCAAAATGGCATTCAAAGATCTGCCCCTCCGATTGATTCTTTTTCAGGAATTCCTGACAAGAAACGTATGATTTATCCTGCCTGCCCTTCACCGTAAGGGAGTGTGTGATTTGGAAGAATCTGAGTGAGAAATTACCGAGTGTAAAACATCGAGACACACCCTGAATGGCAGGAAATTCAACCACCCTCTCAGGTAGGAGCCGCCAAGGGCTTTGACAGAGCTGTTTTCCAGTGAAGGGGCTGTGCTGGCACGATGGGGGATTATTCAGACTGTGTTGAGTGAGTGCGGAATGCCGGAGCTCCCAGTGCCGGAGAAGGTGAGAGAACCGCGGGGGAGTGTGTGTGCCTGCAGCTCGGGCTCAGCAATGCGGTGTGCGGGTAAACGCAGCGTCTGCTCGGCCCGTCCCTGCTCCCTGCCCCGGGCTCTGCCTGCTCCTTCTCCCCGGGCTCTGCCTGCTCCTTCTCCCCGGGCTCTCCCTGCTCCTTCTCCCCGGGCTCTCCCTGCTCCTTCTCCCGGTGCTCTCCCTGCTCCTTCTCCCGGGCTCTCCCTGCTCCTTCTCCCGGTGCTCTCCCTGCTCCTTCTCCCGGGTCTCCTGCCTCCTTCTCCCGGTGCTCTCCCTGCTCCTTCTCCCGGTGCTCTCCCTGCTCCTTCTCCCGGGCTCTCCCTGCTCTTTCTCCCGGCTCTGCCTGTCCCTGCCCCGGGCTTGCCTGCTCCTGCCCCGGGCTCTGCCTGCTCCCTGCCCCGGGCTCTGCCTGCTCCCTGCCCGGGCTCTGCCTGCCCTTGCCCCGGGCTCTGCCTGCCCCCTGCCCCGGGCTCTGCCTGCCCCTGCCCGGGCTCTGCCTGCCCCCTGCCCCGGGCTCTGCCTGCCCCCTGCCCGGGCTCCTGCCTGCCCCCTGCCCCGGGCTCTGCCTGCCCCTGCCCCGGGCTCTGCCTGCTCCCTGCCCCGGCTCTGCCTGCCCCTGCCCCGGGCTCTTCCCTGCTCCTTCTCCCGGGCTCTTCCTGCTCCTTTCTCCGGGCTCTCCTGCCTCCTTCTCCGGTGCTCTCCCTGCTCCTTCTCCGGGCTCTCCCTGCTCTTCTCCCGGCTCTGCTGCCCCTTCTCCCGGGCTCTCCTGCTCCTTCTCCCGGTGTCTCCTGCTCCTCCTCGGGCTCTCCCTGCTCCTTCCCGGGCTCTCCCTGCTCTTCTCCCGGTGCTCTCCCTCCTCCTTCTCCCGGGCTCTCCCTCCCCGCCCCGGCTCCTGCCTTCCCGGGCTCTCCTGCTCCTTCCCGGGCTCTCCTGCTCCTTCTCCCGGTGGCTCTCCCTGCTCCTCCCCGGGCTCTCTGCTCTCCCGGTGCTCCCTGCTCCTTCTCCCGGTCTCTCCTGCTCTTCTCCCGGTGCTCTCCCTGCTCCTCTCCGGTGCTCTCCCTGCTCCTTCTCCGGGCTCTCCCTGCTCCTTCTCCCGGTGCTCTCCCTGCTCCTTCTCCCGGTGCTCTCCCTGCTCCTTCTCCCGGTGCTCTCCCTGCTCCTTCTCCCGGGCTCTCCCTGCTCCCTGCCCCGGGCTCTCCCTGCTCCTTCTCCCGGGCTCTCCCTGCTCTCTGTCTGGAGCTACTGAGCTCTCCAGCAGCTGCAGCCGGTTCTTTTTCTGCCCCTCTAATGGTTCACAGCAGCAGAGAGTGCATTGTGTGCGGTGGGCCCGCAGC
This sequence comes from Sphyrna mokarran, assembly GCA_024679065.1. NCBI lineage: Eukaryota > Metazoa > Chordata > Chondrichthyes > Carcharhiniformes > Carcharhinidae > Sphyrna > Sphyrna mokarran. Next base: position 107,202,522 of record JAGIQG010000010.1, read on the forward strand.
TCACTGCTTCCTGTCAGGGTGACATTAGGACTGCTTCAGTAAAACAACGCCTCAGCACTGCCTGGGGCCTAACTCACCCAGACTGTGTGTGTGCTAATCTGTGCGTGTCAGACTGTCTGTGTGGATGTGTGTGTATCTGTCTGTGTGGATATGTGTGTCAGTATGTGTGTGCCTATGTATTTGTCCATTTGTGTGAGTGTATGTGCCTTTACGGTATATACAGTGAATATTTACAGGAGGTTTCTGTGTGTGTGTGTCACTTCCCAGGACCCCCTGTAAAGCAGGGAAATCATACTGCAGTTGTATTTAATTTTGGTGAGGCCACAGCTGGAGTACTGTTCTGGTGGCCACATTATAGGAAGAATGTGATTGCATTGGAGGGGGTGCAGATGAGATTCACCAGGATGCTGTCTGGGGTGGAACATTTTGTTTTGACTTGATTTATTATTGTCACGTATTAACATATAGTGAAAAGAATTGTTTCTTGTGTGCTATACAAATAAAGCATACCATTCATAGATAAGAAAAGAAGAGGGTGCAGAATGTAGTGTTACAGTCATAGCTAGGGTGTAGAGGAAGATCAACTTAATGCGATGTAGGTCCATTCAAAAGTCTGACAGCAGCAGGAAAGAAACTGTTCTTGAGTCAGTCAGAAACTTGTTCGTGACCTCAGATTTTTGTATCTTTTTCCCAAAGGAAGAAGATGGAAGAGAGAATATCGAGGGTGCGTGGGGTCCTTAATTATGCTGGCTGCTTTGCTGAGGCTGCAGGAAGTGTGGACAGAGTCAATGGATGGGAGGCTGGTTTGTGTGATGGACTGGGCTGCATTTATAACCTTTTGTAGTTCCTTGTGGTCTTGGGCAGGGCAGGAGCCCATACCAAACTGTGATACAACCAGAAAGAATGCTTTCTATGGTGTATCTTTAAAAGTTGATGAGAAGTTATGAAGAGAGATTGGATAAGCTTGGGGTTGTTTTCGTCAGCGCAGAGAAGACTGAGGGGTGACCTAATTGAGATGTACAAAATTGAGGGACATGGACAGAGTGGATAGGGAGCAGCTGTTCCCTTTAGTTGAAGGGTCAATTATGAGGGGACATAGAATCAATGTGAAGGGCAAGAGGGTTAGAGGGGGTGCTGTGAGGAAAAAATGTTTTACCTAGAGGGTGGTGACAGTCTGGAATGCGCTGCCTGGGAGGGTGGTGGAGGCGGGATGTCCCACATCCTTTAAAAAGTACCTGGATGAGCACTTGCCACATCATAACATTCAGGGCTAAGGCAGGGCTGAAAGCAGCAGGGAAGAAGCTGTTCTTGAGTCAATTGGTACGTGACCTCAGACTTTTATATCTTCCTCCCGAATGAAGAAGGTGGAAGAGAGAATGTCAGGATGCATGAGGTGCTTGATTATGCTGGCTGCTTTGACGAGGCAGCTGTGAGATAACCAGAAAGAATGCTTTCAATGGTGCATCTGTAAAAGATCCCTAGAGAGTGTGTTAGTATTTACAGGGGGTCCTGGGGAGTGTGTTAGTATTTACAGGGGGGCCCCTGGAGAGTGTGTCAGTATCTACAGGGGGTCCTGGGGAGTGTGTTAGTATTTACAGGGGGGTCCCTGGGGAGTGTGTCAGTATTTACAGGGGGGTCCCTGGAGAGTGTGTCAGTATTTACAGGGGGGTCCCTGGAGAGTGTGTCAGTATTTACAGGGGGGTCCCTGGGGAGTGTGTCAGTATTTACAGGCGGGTCCTGGGGAGTGTGTCAGTATTTACAGGCGGGTCCTGGGGAGTGTGTCAGTATTTACAGAGGGGTCCCGGGGAGTGTGTCAGTATTTACAGAGGGGTCCCCGGGGAGTGTGTTAGTATTTACAGGGGGGTCCCTGGGGAGTGTGTCAGTATTTACAGAGGGGTCCCTGGGGAGCGTGTCAGTGTTTACAGGGGGATCCCGGGGAGCGTGTCAGTGTTTGCAGGGGGATCCCGGGGAGCGTGTCAGTGTTTGCAGGGGGATCCCGGGGAGCGTGTCAGTGTTTGCAGGGGGATCCCGGGGAGCGTGTCAGTGTTTGCAGGGGGATCCCGGGGAGCGTGTCAGTGTTTGCAGGGGGACCGGGAGCGTGTCAGTGTTTGCAGGGGGATCCCGGGGAGCGTGTCAGTGTTTGCAGGGGGATCCCGGGGAGCGTGTCAGTGTTTGCAGGGGGATCCCGGGGAGCGTGTCAGTGTTTGCAGGGGGATCCCGGGGAGCGTGTCAGTTTGCAGGGGGATCCCGGGGAGCGTGTCAGTGTTTGCAGGGGATCCCGGGGAGCGTGTCAGTGTTTGCAGGGGGATCCCGGGGAGCGTGTCAGTGTTTGCAGGGGGATCCCGGGGAGCGTGTCAGTGTTTGCAGGGGGATCCCGGGGAGCGTGTCAGTGTTTGCAGGGGGATCCCGGGGAGCGTGTCAGTGTTGCAGGGGGATCCGGGGAGCGTGTCAGTGTTTGCAGGGGGATCCGGGGAGCGTGTCAGTGTTGCAGGGGGATCCCGGGGAGCGTGTCAGTGTTGCAGGGGATCCCGGGGAGCGTGTCAGTGTTTGCAGGGGGATCCCGGGGAGCGTGTCAGTGTTTGCAGGGGGATCCCGGGGAGCGTGTCAGTGTTTGCAGGGGGATCCCGGGGAGCGTGTCAGTGTTTGCAGGGGGATCCCGGGGAGCGTGTCAGTGTTTATTTCCCATTTACTGGGTTTGGAACGATTTGGAATGTCAGTGCATGGATCAGCATCTGATGTGTGGATCAGGCAGTTAATGCCAGTTGATTTTTACATATATCTACTGAGGGAAGTAGAGAATAAAGCAGTTGTATGAATGCGGAGGGATTTGTCTGCCCATAGAATGTCTATGAGCTGGTAAATTAATGGTTTCCTTTCTGTTTATTATAGCAAAGCTCTCTGACTGAGTGCCATGGAGCTGAAACGTCTGCAGACAGGATGATCCTGGCTGCACACAGAATACTGACAGTGTGGACACACACTTCCCTCTAAAAGAGTTATTGCTCCTTTGCATCACTCTTCCTCACCCCCTTATCCTCCCTCCCCCCCCCCCTCACCCAGCCACCCTCTTCCACCCTTCCTGCCCATTCCACATCCATCCCACTCCCACCCTGACCTCTCCCACCCCCATCCCGACCTCTCCCACTCAGCATCCAAACTCCGGAGTGTATGGAGAGGATGAGCTGGCTGAGTAAGCTGAACCCTCGAGGAGCTGGAAGCCGGGCCACCCGGGCTGCAAGCCCCCAGTCCCCTGTCAGAGCCGACCCTGAGACCTGCTTCATGGTGTTTAAAAATCACTGGACACAGGTAAGAAAAGTACTGTGCCCAATAGAGACGTGTTATAGGTGACCCCAATTCAGCCTGTGTGGCCACATTATGAATGCTGCTTGCTTAGTCACCAAGTCCTGAAGCGAGGTTTGAACTTGGAGCCACTGTATCTCAGAGGTAGGGACCCTGCCCAGCGCACCACAAGACCATTCCCATCACCCGGGCAGGGAAATTACAGATTACACTGGATGCAGAAAACACTGGAAATCCTCCGCAGGTCACAGAGTGTCTATGGAGGGAAACAGAGTGAATGCTTCAGACTCACTCGGTTTGGGGGATTTTCTTTTGAGGAGCGATTAAGTAGGCTGGGCCTGCACTCACTGGAGTTTAGAGGAATGAGAGGTGACCTCATTGAGACATATCTGGTTCTCAGAGAGTTGGACAGGGTAGATGCTGAGAGATTGTTTCTCCGTGTGGGAAAGTCTAAGGTCAGAGGGCAGAATCTCAGAGTAAGAGGGGGAGTCACCCTTTTCAGACAGAGATGAGGAGGAATTTCTTCTGTCAGAGGCTAGTGAATCTGTGGAATTCTTTACTACGAAGGGCTATAGAGGCTGGATTGTCCAGTATGTTCAAGGCTGAGAAAGAAAGAGTTTTAATCAGGAAGGGAATCGAGGGTTATGGAGATAAGGCAGAAAGTGGAATTGAGGATGATCAGATCAGTCATAATTTCATTGAATGGCGGAGCACACTCGATGGACCAAATGGCCTACTTCTGCTCCTATACCTTATGGTGTAGGTCGAGCTGACCTTTCCCCAGAACCCTGTTATAATTGCACACACACTGGGTGAGTGCAAATTGGGTCAGTCCTTGTATCAAAGAACAAAGAACAGAACAGCATGGGAAACAGGCCCTTCGGGCCAATGAGCCCGTGCCACCACCCCGATGTTCCCAAATCTACACGTGATCCCTGTCTATGTTTATAGATCGATGGATTGAAACCAAATTTGAGACAATTTAGGGAGAATTTATTCTGCCAATTAGCCTAATTTTCCTCCCACATTTTTGGGATGTGGGAGGAAATAGAGCACCTGGAGAAAACCCATGCAAGCACGGGGAGAATGCACAAATTCCCACAGACACAGGCCCGAATCCATGTATCTGCACAGCACAGCAATAGTCACTGAGCTGTCGTGTTGCCCATCAAATGGTCCAGGTCAAGCGTACACTAACGATGTGAAGCACTAGGATACTCTCGAAAAATCCAAGATCAGCCCTCTCACGACCCATCGCGTGTACGCCCCTTGTTCAACAACAAGGCGGACCAAAGCACCTGTAGGATAAAAACAAGTACATCAATATCATCATCTATTTATACACTTCCCAGGGACTCCCAAGGCTCGTGATCCCTATTTTAAATCAGTTTTTTATACCCCTCCATTCCCATCCTGTTCGTGTGCCCATCTAAGTATTTCTTAAATAACTCGAGTGCCTGCCTCTACCACTTGGCAGCGCATTCCATACCCCCACCACCCTCTGTGTGAAAAAACTCCCTCTAGCATCCAAATTATACCTTACCCTCCTCACCCTAAGCCCGTGCTATTCGAGTCCATCCTAGGAAAAAGCTTAAACCTGTTTATCTATACCCCTCATAATCTTGTACATCTCTATTAGATCTTCGCTAAGTCTATGTCTTTCTAAGGAAAACAGTCCCAATTTACCTAACCTCTCCTCGTAACTCAGACCTTCCATACCAGACAGCATCCTGGTAAACCTCCTCTGCACTCTCTCCAGAGTCTCCACATCCTTCCTGTAGTAAGGCGACCAGAACTGGACACAGTATTCCAAATGAGGTCTAACTAACGTTTTATACAACTGCAACATTAAAGGCCAGCTCTTGTATTCTATACCCCTTCCTATAAAGGCTAACATACTATATGCTTTCTTCACAACCTTCTCCACTTGCTCTGCCACCTTCAGAGACTTGTTCACCTGCACCCCCAGGTCCCTCTGCATTTCTATACTCTTAATATGTCTACCCTTTATCATATACCTCCCCTCTACATTCTTTCTCCCAAAATGCATCACCTCGCATTTATCAGGATTGAATTCCATCTGCCATCTATCTGCCCAAGCTACCAGCCTATCTATGTCCTGCTGCATTGCCTGACAATGCTCCTCACTATCCGCAAGTCCAGCCTTCTTTGTATCATCTGTAAACTTGCTGATCACTCCACTTACTCCCTCTTCCAAGTCATTTATATATATTACAAATAGAAGAGGTCCCAGTACAGAGCCCTGCGGTATACCACTAGTGACCAACCTCCAGCTAGAAAAACACCCTTCCACTATTACTCTCTGTCTCTATTACTAAGCCAGTTACTTATCCATCTAGCTACCTGTCCTTGTAACCCATTAGCCTTGTCCTTTTCAACTAACCTCCCATGAGGGACTTTGTCAAACGCCTTACTGAAATCCTGGGTAAATTTGATTGATGTGGTAATTAAGCAGTTTGATTGGCTTTGTGCATTAGATCATAGTTTGGTATCTATATGTTAGTAACATAGAACCTGCACAGTGCAGAGAGAGGCCATTCAGCCCATCAAGTCTGCACCAACTCAGCTCAGGCCTGTCACACCCTCCCCTTCTCCCATCCATAATTAAACTCACGCATTTACTGTGGCCAATCCACCTAACCTGCACATCTTTGGACTGTGGGAGGAAACCAGAGCACCCGGAGGAAAGCTATGCAGACAAGGGGAGAATGTACAAACTCCGCATAGACAGTGACCCGAGGCTGGGAATTGAACCTGGGTCTCTGGTGCTGTGAGGCAGCAGCGCTGACCCACTGTGTCACTGCTCCACCTATTCAATAATTTAATTAGGCAATAGATACCCAGGCTGTAAATCTCCTTCTCACTTTTTTCTGAATCACTGACTCACTTTATATTTGAACCAATTTTTAAAATAGACAATTGTCTTGATCTTTCTGAACTGAAATGTGTTCCAAAGTTTGCTCTGTGAAATGGTATTCTCCAGCCCATTGACATGCTGTGACTCAGTGCTCATTGAGTAATCACAGAGAGTAGAGCCTAGCCACAGCTCTTTTGGATAATGAGAATGGCATGCTGATGCAGGACTGCTATCTGGATAGATGTGTACGTGAAAGGATAAAGTGCAGTGTAGGGAGTTTGCATATTTCTAACCTCCACAATTCCTCTGATGAGCTTCGGAACACAACAGAAGAAATAGAAGCAGGACTGAGCCATTTGGCCTTTGCAGCCTGTCCCGCCCTTCAATATGATCCTGGCTGATCTGTGCCGGTTTCAACTCCTTCTCTGTGTCATTTCCCCATAGCCCTCCATTCCTCAATCTATCAAATATTTATCCACCTCTGCTTTAAATACCTCTAATGATTCAGCCTCCAACACCCTTTGGGGCAGAGAATTCCAGAGATTCACCACCTCTGCCAGAAGAAATTTTAGGAATGAAATCTGCCATTCCTAGCAGGCCAGGCAGTTCCAAAGCAATGTGGTTGACTGTTAAATGTCATCAAGGACAATTAGGGATGGGCAACAAATGCTAGACTTCCTATATATGGAAAGAAACTCTCTACCCAACCTATTCTATCATATCAGGCACAGTTTAATCTCCTACACTACATGCACACTTACAATCGACCCACTCATTTCCTGAGGAAAGCTTCTTATAAATATCTCACTTCCCCTATGCGCTGTCCATAGCCCCATAAATTACTCATTTTCAAATATCCCTTTTGGAATTTTATTGTTGAGTATAACTCCCTTTTAAGCAGCACATTCCAGGTGATCATTACACACTGTAGACAAAATATATTCATCTCTCTCTGGTTCTTTCCTTGATTCTCTTCTATCTGTGTCCCTCTGGTTACCCACCCTCCTGCCACTAAAAATGGTCGCTCCTTATTTATTCCTCACGATTATTAAATCTTCCTTTAACCCTCTCTGCTCCAAGGAGAACAATACCAGCCTCTCCAAGTCTCTGCTAATTGGCAGAAGTCCCTCGTCATTGCTTGCTTTCTAGTAAATACGTTCAGCACCTTGATCTCTTTCCCCTTGAGACCTGCCCAGAATTGGTCACGTTATTTACTGAATGTGAGAAAGTAGTAAAGTTATAGAGTTCGAGGTTTGCAGCGTGGAAACAGACCCTTCAGCCCAACTTGCCCATGCTACCCCTTTTTTTTAAAAACTTCTAAACTAATCCCAGTTGGCTGCATTTGGCCCATATTCCTCCATACCCACTGAACCCATGTAACTGTCTAAATTCTTTTTAAAAGCCTCTACTACTACTACTCCTCTGGCACCTTGTTCCACACACACCATCCTCTGTTGTAAAAATTGTCCTTCTGGACATTTTTGTATCTCTCCCCTCTCACCTTAAGCCTATGCCCTCTAGTTTTAGACTCCTCCACCTTTGGGAAAAGATATTGATTATGTAGCTGATCTGTGCCCCTCATTATTTTATAGACCTCTATAAGATGACTCCTAAACCTTTTATATTGCAGAGAAAAACGTCCCAGTCTATCCAGCCTCTCCTTATAACTCAAACCATCAAGTCCTGGTAGCATTCTAGTAAATCTTCTCTGCACTCTTTCCAGTTTAATAATATCCTTTCTATAATAGTGACCAGAATTGCACACAGTATTCCAAGTGTGGCCTTACCAATGACATGTACAACTTTAACAAGACATTCCACCTTCTGTATTCAATGTGCTGACCGATGAAACCAAGCATGCTGAATTAATTAGGGAATTGATCATAGAATCCCTACGAGGCTGAAGGGCCTGCTTCTGCATATCAGGCCTACATTTAACCACTTTTTTTGTCTTACCCAGGGTCTATCGCCGTAACCCTGCCAATTCTCTCTAACCTGTATCTCATGGGAAACTAAGGGGAAATTTAGCATGGCCGATCAACCTAACCCACACATCTTTGGACTGTGGGAAGAAACCCACGCAGATATGGGGCGAGAGAGAGACATTGGATCCATGTAGTGAAAACACTAAGACCACGGGTCTTATGTTGGCTAATTTGCAAGGTTGGTGCGAACGTTCAAACCCCATTAGTGAATCCCAGCATCGGATTTCCGGCAGTGTCTGTTCTGTGCTGGAAATCAGTGGGGAGGTGTAAAGATTATTTAAATGGTCATTTGCATATAACTTAAATATGATTAGTAGGCCCGCGACTGAAGTCTCCCTTCCCCCCTCCTCAGGGTATTTCACTCCAGTGAGGATTACACTAAGTCCAGGACCTGACCCTTCTGGGGTGAAGGGAAGCAAGCAGCGCCCCTACCCCCAAGGGTTGGGTGCTGGCAAGAAGTACTCCCTAGGCAGGGGCACCCTAGTTGTGCCAGCCTATGCCCTAGCATTGCCCAAAGGGCATGGTGCCATGCCAATGGGACCTTTAGGGCAGGGCCTGATGGGACAAGGCCTAGGGGGCAGGGATGGAGGATTCCCATTGCCACTCTGCATAGAGATCGGTGCAGGAAGGAAGGAGGGCAGCTGGTGATGGGGAGTAGGCAATTCTTGGGTTGGGCTGAAGTTCAAGGTGGGTCTGGAGGGGGTTTTTGGAGCTAGGCCTGGGAATAGTTGAAGGGGCCAGCGATTGGGCTGTTTGGGATGGACAGCAGGCATTATTAGGGGGTAGGGGGAGGTTGCGTGGCTGGATTGGAAGGCCAGCAGTGCAGGGCCACTGCATATACATCGATCTTGGTGCTGACAGCTTGCGGTGCATGTGCAGTGGCATGCACCGTCATTCACCTGATGAAGACCAGAAGGTCGAAATCTTGTGAGTTCACTATAAATAAATTGGTTGGATTTAAACCCTGGTGTTGTCAGACTTCTTACTGTGTTTATCCCAGTCCAACGCCGGCATCTCCACATCATGACCGGGAAGTGTTTTTCTCTCTTTTTGTGTATGTGCAGTTGGAGGTGCTGAGTGGAGCTGCAGGGTTTTAGATAAGCCTTGCCCACAGCTTCTGCAGCACGATTCGAAATCACTGATATTTTTTTCAAGCAGAGTGCATGTGGGGGCACCTGAGAACTGATCTAAAAGTCAGATCTGAAACACTTCCAGATTTCAGATCACACAGCATTTGAATCAAAATGGTAAAATAGAGCCCTGAGAATATTTTTGGGAGAATTCTGCCCAGATGTTTCTGGATAGATTAAAATAATGAAAGGGTTAATGGAACATTATTCTTTATTGTTGGGCAAAGGTTCCAGAACCATGAAGGACAGATTGAATGGGGGAGCAGGCTCAGAGGGCTGAATGGCCTCCTCCTGTTCTAGCAGTGATTGTATTGCGTTGTGTTGCAGGTGAGTTGGATCCTGGAACAGCAGGACACTCGGACAGTGGATGAAGTGAGCGCAGTCCGTAATTACACTGATCAAATGCTGTACTTGTTGGCTGAGGAACGTCCCCAGGAAGACACGGGAATGGGTCCCATCCTGGAGCTGGTGATTATGGAGGGAATCCTGGACAAATTGCTGAGCTGGAACCTGCGTGGGCAATTCAACAATGACAAGAAAATTGAGCAGCTGAAGCTGTATGAACTGCTGGTCAGTCAGTCCCATCAGCCCCTGCTGCGTCACAAGCCCATCCTTGGCCCGTTGATGAGGTTGCTGAGTCTCTGCGCTGAGCCTCACTCCCCTGTGGTGGAAAATAACCTAGTGTTGCTCCTGAATCAGATCTGTGTTTCACTGGCCAAGGAGCCGACTATCTTGGAACTCTTCTTCCACACTCAGACCAAGCAAGGCCCTGCCAACCTCCTCATCTTCTCCATTCTCATTCCCTTCATCCATCGTGATGGTCTGATTGGACAGCAAGCGCGAGACGCACTGCTCCTCATCATGGCCATTTCAGCAGAGAATGACACCGTGGGGAGGTACATTGCAGAAAACACCTACTTCTGCCCAGTAAGTGTATACCTGTGGAGCGGAGTGTTAGGGAGGGGTCACTGTTCTGTCACTGACACTCACGATTCCTCCCCTGTTCCCTACCCCAGGAGCTGCAGATTCCTCGCTCTATCCTGCAATTACCAGAGCTGCAGTCTCTACAACATCCAATTCTTCTCAATAGGGAGGGGGTTGGGGAAGTGGTCTTGCAACCCAGCCCGATCCTGGCCCCAGCCCTGTCTTTACCCAGTCTACAACTATTAACTGGACAGTCACCCTGGCTGATGTCTCTTTCACCCCAGAGATACAGAAACCATTAATAAAGTAGCACTGAACTGGAAGGCAGCCAGGGACAATGGCCTCTTCAACGATTATGTCCTATGCTGAGGAGGATGCCACAGGTGAACTAGATTTAATTAAGTGTTGAGCTCACAGTCTTGCTGCTCTGTGCACTCTTCAATGTGTGTCAGTGTTTACAGGAGGTCCTGGGTAATGTGTCAATGTTTACAGGGGGTCCCCAGGGAGTGTGTCAGTATTTGGCAAGGCGTTTGATAAGGTCCCCCATACAAGACTTCTTGAGAAAGTGAGAGGGCACGGGATCAAGGGACTTTGGCCTTGTGGATCCAGAACTGGCTTGCCTGCAGAAGGCAGAGGGTGGTTGTGGATGAGTCTTTTTCTGCATGGAGGTCAGTCACCAGTAGAGTGCCCCAGGGATCTGTTCTAGGACCCTTGCTGTTTGTCATTTTCATAAATGACCCTGGATGAGGAAGTGGAGGGATGGGTTAGTAAGTTCACCTACGATACCAAGATTGGTGGTGTTGTGGATAGTCTGGGGGGATGTCTAAAGTTGCAGCGAGACATAGATAGGATGCAAGACTGGGCGGAGAAGTGGCAGATGGACTTCAACGCGGATAAATGTGTGGTGATCCATTTTGGCAGGACCAATGGGATGAAGCAGTATAATATCAAGGGTAGGAGTCTTGGCAGTGTTGAGGAGCAGAAGGATCTTGGGGTCTGGGTCCATAGGTCTCTTAAATATGCCCGCAAGTGGAGAATGTGGTCAAGAAGGTGTACGGTGTACTGGCCTTCGTTAATAGAGGAATTGACTTTAGGAGTCGGGAGGTAATGCTGCAGCTTTATAGGACCCTTGTCAGACCACACTTGGAGTACTGTGCGCAGTTCTGGTCGCCTCACTATAGGAAGGACGTGGAAGCTATTGAAAGGGTGCAGAGGAGATTTACAAGAATGTTGCCTGGATTGGGAGGCAGGCCTTATGAAGATAGGTTGAGAGAGCTAGGTCTCTTCTCCCTGGAGAGACGAAGGTTGAGAGGCGACCTGATAGAGGTTTATAAGATGTTGAGAGGAATAGATAGGGTGGATTCTTGGAGGCTATTTCCCAGGGCTGAAATGGTTGCTACGAGAGGACACAGGTTTCAGATGCTGGGGGGCAAGTACAGAGGAGATAACATAGAACACTACAGCACAAACAGGCCCTTCGGCCCACAAGTTGTGCCGAACACATCAAAACCTACCCAGCCATAGACCTATCTATAACCCCCAATCCCATTGGATCCCATATACTCATCCAGAAGTGTTTTAAAAGACCCCAGCGAGTTCACCTCGACCACCACCGATGGCAGCCGATTCCATTCACTCACCACCCTCTGAGTGAAAAACTTTCCCCTAGCATCCCCTCTGTACTTGCTTCCCTGCACCTTAAATCTGTGCCCTCGCGTCGCGACCATTTCAGCCCTGGGAAATAGTCTCTGAGAGTCCACCCTATCTATTCCTCTTAACATCTTGTAAACCTCTATCAGGTCGCCTCTCAACCTTCGTCTCTCCAGGGAGAACAGTCCCAGCTCCCTCAACCTGTCTTCATAAAGCATGCCTCCCAATCCAGGCAACATCCTTGTAAATCTCCTCTGCACCCTTTCAATAGCTTCCATGTCCTTCCTATAGTGAGGCAACCAGAACTGCACACAGTACTCCAAGAGTGGTCTGACAAGGGTCCTATAAAGCTGCAGCATTACCTCCTGACTCCTGAACTCAATCCCTCGATGAATGAAGGCCAGTACACCGTAAGCTTTCTTAACCACACCCTCCACCTGGGAGGCCAATTTGAGAGTCTTATGGACCCGGACCCCAAGATCCTTCTGCTCTTCCAGACAGCTAAGACACCTACCTTTGATAGTGTACTCATTCATCCCGTTGGATCTGCCAAAATGGACCACAACACGTTTATCCGCGTTGAAGTCCATCTGCCACTTCTCCGCCCAGTCTTGCATCCTATCTATGTCTCGCTGCAACTTCAGACATCCCTCCAGACCATCCACAACACCACCGACTTTCGTGTCATCGGCGAACTTACTCACCCATCCCTCCACTTCCTCATCCAGGTCATCTATGAAAATGTCAAACAGCAAGGGTCCTAGAACAGATCCCTGGGGCACTCCACTGGTGACCAACCTCCATGCAGAAAAAGAGCCATCCACAACCACCCTCTGCCTTCTGCAGGCAAGCCAGTTCTGGATCCACAAGGCCAAAGCCCCTTGGATCCCATGGCCTCTCAGCTTCTCAAGAAGTCTTGCATGTGGGACCTTGTCAAATGCCTTGCTGAAGTCCATGTACACCACGTCCACTGCTCTTCCTTCGTCAATGTGTTCAGTCACATTTTCGAAGAACTCAATTAAGCTCGTAAGGCACGACCTGCCTTTTACAAAACCATGCTGACTATTTCTAATCAACCTAAACTTCTCCAAATGCTCGTAAATCTTGTCCCTCAGAAGCCTCTCCATCAGCTTACCAACCACTGAGGTCAGACTCACCGGTCGGTAATTTCCAGGACTATCCCTGTTCCCTTTCTTGAAAATAGGGACCACATCCGCAATCCTCCAATCCTCCGGAACCTCTCCCGTCTCCATCGACGACGCAAAGATCATCGCCAGGGGCTCTGCAATGACATCCCTCACCTCCCACAATAACCTGGGGTACATCCCATCTGGTCCCGGAGACTTGTCTATCTTGATAGCATTTAAAAGTTCTAACACATCCGCTTCCTTAATATCTACATACTCAATCTTTTCAGTCTGCCACAAACTTGTAGTGCATCCTCCCAGATCACTTTCCACCGTGAATACTGAGGCAAAGTACTCATTAAGCACCTCTGCCATTTCTTCCGGTTCCATACAGACTTTTCCCCTTCACCTTTTATAGGTCCTATCCCTTCTCTTCTCATCCTTTTACTTTTCACATATTTGTAGAAGGCCTTGGGATTCTCCTTAATCCTACCAGCCAAGGCCTTCTCATGACCCCTTCTGGCTCTCCTAATTTCCTTTTTAAGCTCTCTTCTATAAGCCTTATACTTCTCTAGATCCCAACATCTCCTAGCTCTTTGAACCTTTTATACACCTTTCTTTTCTTCCTGACTATGTTCACCACAGCCTTTGTGCACCACGGTTCCCGCGTCCTACCAAAACCTCCTTGTCTCACTGGAACGTTGTCGTGCAAAGCTCCAGACAAGCATTCCTTGAATATCTGCCACCTTCCTTCTGTGCTTTTCCCCAAGAACACCTCCTTCCAGTTTATTCGCCCCAACATCTGCCTGATGTCTTCATATTTCCCCTTATTCCAGACAAACACCTTCCTAGCCTGCCTGATCCTATCCTTTTCCAATGCAAGGGTGAAGGAGATAGAATTATGATCTCCATCCCCAAGATGCTCTCCTACCGAGAGATCCATCACCTGTCCTGGTTCATTAGCTAGTACCAGGTCCAGTACAGCCTCTCCTCTCGTAGGCTTGTCCACGTGCTGTGTCAGGAAACTCTCCTGAATACACCTAAGAAACTCCTCCCCATCCAAACCCCTTACCGTTGGCATATTCCAGTCGATGTTTGGGAAATTGAAGTCTCCCATCACAACAACTCTGTTATTTCTACATCTCTCCAGTATCTGTTTCCCTGTCTGCACCTCAACTTCCCTGTCACTATTGGGCGGCCGATAGAATACACCCAGCAAAGTCACCGACCCTTTGCTATTCCTAACTTCCACCCACAGAGACTCCGTAGACATTCCCTTCTTGGTATCCACCTTCTCTGCAGCCATGACACTGTCCCTGATCAACAGTGCCACTCCACCACCTCTTTTGCCTCCCTCCCTGTCCTTCCTGAAGGATCTGAATCCCGGGACCTGTAGTACCCAGTCCTGTCCCTGAGACATCCAAGTCTCTGTAATGGCCACCACATCACAATCCCAAGCAGCAATCCACGCCCTAAGTTCATCCACCTTATTTACTACACTCCTGGCATTAAAATAGACACAGCTCAGTCCCTCAGACTGGACATTTCCCTTCTCCCCCACTCGTCTAACCTGCCTCTCATCCTGCCTAGAGTCCTTCTCTACCTGGGAGCTAACTTCCTTGCTCCCAGTCTCCACATCACTATTCCCTCCCCCTAACCTTTCTGTTAGGGGTAAGTTTTTCACTCAGAGGGTGGTGAGTGAATGGAATCGGTTTCCGTCAGTGGTGGTAGAGGTGAACTCGCTAGGGTCTTTTAAGAGACTTCTGGATGAGTACGTGGGATTTAATGGGATTGCGAATTACAGAAAGTTCTATGGCCTGGTAAGTATAGATATGATCAGCACAACTTGTGGGCCGAAGGGCCTGTTTGTGCTGTAGTGTTCTATGTTCTATTTACAGCAGGTCCCCGGGGAGTGTGTCAGTATTTACAGGGGTGGGAGTCCTTAGGAAGTGTGTCAGTATTTACAGCGAGGTGGTGGTGGTGTCCCTGGGGAGTGTGTCAGTATTTAAAGTGGGTCCCGGGGAGTGTGTCAGTATTTAAAGGGGGTCCCGGGGAGTGTGTCAGTGTTTACAGGGAGTTGTTGTTAAGGGACATATGGACCTTCGTTGCCTTTTAGCCCAGTGTTGAATAATGGAACAACCCTGTATGTGATCATTGACTGTTTCCCAGTACTGACCAGAGTAGTGGCCGGTATCTGTGTTGTTGAGGGTGGATTGGAATGTTTGGAATCTCCTGGGCAGTTATGTAATTGGCCAACAGGGTGTGTTCCCTTTGCTCCCAGAGGCAGCCACATCCCCTTCCTAACAGCACAGCTGATCCGTCCCAGATCACTTCTCACTTTCCTGAGGCTCTTCATTGTGGACTGCAAAGTTAGCTGGTACTTCATGTGGCAGCAGCCTCGTACTCTTGATATCATACCCATCCCCCTGTCCAGTGACTGATCAGAAAGATCCTTGGGTGATTCTCCCAAAAAAATTCAAAATGTTGAATTTACCTAAAAACTGCAATAAATCATGCTGACTTTTTCAAGTGGGAATTTCAAAATGAATCTCCCACTCTGAATTGCACGGTGCACCAGTGTGACTATCATTATAATTCAGTGGATAAGGTCTATTCCCGCTGGAGATGTCAGCAGCCGAGTGCATCACTGTGCATGTGCCGATCTGTCAGTGCCGAGATTGGTGCATGTGCAGTAGCCCCACACTGCCAGCCTCCCGATCAGGTCACATTGCCAGCCATATGACACCTCCCCACCCCTGCCTGATTGCTGGCCTCTGCTCGAGCCTCTCGCCCCATCTGCGGTACAAAAACAGCACAGCGGGATGGGAGAATCACTCCCCCCACTTGTTTTTAATTTGTTATTGTCACATGTATTAGTACACAGTGAAAAATATTGTTTCTTATGCACTATGCAGACAGAGCATACCGTTCATAGAGAGGGATCTGTGCTAAGACTCCAACTGTTCATATTATATATTAATGATTTGGAAGAGGGAAGTGAATGTATTATGTCCAAATTTGCAGTTGATACATATTTGGGTGGGAGAGTGAGCTGTGAGGAGGATGCCGAGATGCTTCATTGTGATTTGGACAGGCTGAGTGTGTGGGTATCTGCATGGCAGATGCAGTATAATGTGGAAAAATATGAGGTTATCCACTTTGGTAGCAATAACAGGAAGACAGATTATTATTTGAATGGATGTAAATTGAGAGGTGGATATTCAACAAAACTTTGATGTCTTTGTGCATCAGTTGCTGAAAGAAAGTGCGCAGGTCCAGCAAGCAATAAAGAAAGCAAATGGTTTATTGGCTTTCATAGTGAGAGGATTTGAGTATAGGGATAGGAATGTTTTGCTGCAATTGTATAGGGTGTTGATGAGGCTTGGAGTAGTGTGCGGTTTTGGTGTCCTTATCTGAAGAAGGATGTCCTTGCTATAGAGGGAGTGCAGTAAAGTTTTACCAGGCTGATTGCTGAGATGGCAGGTCTGTCATATGCGGAGAGATTAAGGTGGTTAGGATTATATTCATTGGAGTTTAGAAGAGTGAGAAGGGATCTGAAAGAAACTTATAAAATTCTAACAGGGTGAGACAGAGTAAATTCTGAAAGAATGTTCCTGATGGTGGGGGAGTCCAGAACTAGGGAATCACAGTTTGAGGATTAGAGATAAACCTTGCAGAATTGAGGTGAGGAGAAATGTCTTCACCCAGAGGATGGTGAATCTGTGGAATTCAGTACCACAGAAAGTAGTTGAGGCTAAAACATTGTCTGATTTTAGGAAGAAATTAGATATAGCTTGAGAGGCTAAAAGGATAGAATCAGAGCTTTACAGCATGGAAACAGGTCCTTCGGCCCATCTTGTCCATGCCGCCCAATTTTTACCACTAAACTAGTCTGAATTGCCCGCATTTGGCCCATATCCCTCTATACCCATTTTACCCATGTAACTGTCTGAATGTTTTTTAAAAGACAAAATTGTACATGCAGCTTGTTCCAGACACTCACCACCCTTTATGTGAAACAATTGCCTCTCTGGATCCTTTTGCATCTGTTCCCTCTCACCTTAAACCTGCACCCTCTAGTTTTAAACTCCCCTACTTTTGGGAAAAGATTTTGACTATCTAGCTCATCTGTGCCCCTCATTATTTTATAGATTTCTATAAGACCTCAGTCTCCTATGTCCCAGAGAAAAAAGTCCTATCTATCCAGCCTCTCCTTATAACTCAAATCATTAAGTCCTCAGTAGCACCCTAGTAAATCTCTTCTGCACTCTTTCTAGTTTAATAATATCCTTTCTATAAAAGTGACCAGAACTGTACACAGTATTCCAAATATGGCCTGATCAGTGTCTTGTACAACTTCAACAATTCATCCCAACTCCTGTATTCAATGTTCTAACTAATGAAATTGAGCATGATGAATGCCTTCTTCACCACTCTGTCCACCTATGACTCCACTTTCAAGCAGCTATGAACCTGTACTCCTCGATCTCTTTGTTCTGTAACTTTCCCCAATGCCTACCATTGACTGAGAAAGTCCTGCCTTGGTTCGATCTATCAAAATACATCACCTCACGTTTATCTGAAATTCGTCAGCCCACTGGCCCAATTGATCAAGATTCCATTGCAATCTGAGATAATGTTCTTGACTGTCAACTATACCAGCAATCTTGGTGTCATCCGCAAGCCTATTGATCGTGCCTCCTAAATTCCCATCTAAATCGTTAATATAAATAACGAATAACAATGGACCCAGGACCAATCCCTGAGACACGTCCAGGGCTCCCTATTTCTGCCAGCCAAGCTCTTCACTCTAAAAGGAATGTGTTTGTCCCGAACCCTGGTTAACAATTTATCAGATGTCCCTTTGCCTTCTCACGAACTCCCCCAATTAACTTTTGAAACTTCCTGCCTGATACCATCAAAATTGGCCTTGCTCCAATTTTAACTTTTGGATCAGACCTATCATTCTCCATAGCTATCTTAAAACCAATAGAATTATGCTCACTGGTCCAAAAGTGATCCCTCACTCACACTTCTGTCACCTGCCCTTCCTTATTTTCCAACAGGAGGTCAGGTTTTGACATCTGTCACGGTATCCACATACTGAATGAGAAATTCTCCTGAATATACTCATCAAATTTTTCTCCATTCAAGTTATGGCTATCCCAGTCAATGTTGGGAAAGTTAAAATTCCCTCCTATTACCACCCTGTTTTTCTTGGAACTATCTGTAATCTCCTTACATATTTGCTCCTTGATTTCCCACTGATTATTTGGGGGCCTATAGTAACAAAGTAATTTCACCCTTCTTATTTCTCAGTTGTACCCATGTAGACTCAGTAGGCGAATTCTTGGATATGTCCTCTGTCAGTACGGGGGTGATGCTTTTCCTAATCAAAAGTGCAACTCCCTCTCTCTTACCTCCTGTTCTATCTTTCCTATGGCATCCATACCCTGGAATATTGAGCTGCCAGTCCTGTCCCTGCCTTAACCATATTTCAGTCATTGCTATAATATCCCAGCCCCATGTACCAATCCATGCCCTGAGTTCATCTGCCTTGCCCATCAGGCGTCTTGCATTGAATTAAATGCAGTTTAATCTAGATTTCCCTTGCTCTCTGCCCTGTTTTTTCACACTATCTTTCTTGTCATGTTTGTACACTTGTGTTTTATTTCTCTAAGCCTTGCTGGCCCCAGTCACTAAGTTCTCCATAAACTCTATACTTTGACCCTTTTTGATTTTTGTCTTTGGTTTCTCTGCTTTTCACTTTTCCCCTTAATGCCTTTTGTTTCTGTCCCCACTTTACTTCCCTCTGACTTTGTGTATCAGTTCCCAGCCCCCTGCCATATGAGTTTAAACCCTTCTCAACAGCACTAACAAACATTCCCCTGGGACATTGGTTCCAGTCCTGTCCAAGTGCAGACCTCTGATTTGTACTGGTCCCATCTCCCCCAGAACCAGTTCCAATGTCCCAGGAATTTGAATCCCTCCATCTTGCAACATCTCTCAAGGCATGTATTCATCTTAGCTTTCTGGACATTTCTATTCTGACTAGCACTGGCACTGGGAACAAACCTGAGGTTACTATCTTTGAGTTCCTACTTTTTAGTTTAACACAGAAACATAGGAACAGGAGGAGGCCATTTAGCCCTTTGAGCCTGCTCCTCCATTCATTATGATCATGGCTGATCATCCAACTCCATAGCCTAATCCTGCTTTTTCCCCATAACCTTTAATCCCAGCCGCCTCTTGAATGCATTCAATATTTTGGTATCAACTACTTCCTGTGGTAACGAATTCCACAGGCTCATCACTCTTTGAGTGAGGAAATGTCTCCTCAGCTCCATCCTAAATGGTCTACCCTGAATCCTCCTAAATTCTTAATCATTCTGGATTCCCCCGCCATTAGAAATATCTTCCCTGCATCTACCCTACCTAGTCCTGTTAGAATTTTACAAATCTCTATAAGATCCCTCCCTCATTCGTCTGAAGTCCAGTGAAAACAATCCTAACCTGGTCAATCTCTCCTCATACATCAGTTCCACCATCCCCGGAATCAGCCTGGTAAACCTTCGCTGCACTTCCTCGAGAGCAAGAACATCCATGCTCAGAAAAACAGACCAAAACTGCACACAATACTCTAGGTGTGGCCTCACCAACACCCTGTATAATTGCAACAATACATCCCTTCTCCTGTACTCGAAACCTCTCGCAATGAAGGCCAACATGGCATTTTCCTTCTTTACCGCCTGTTGTACCTACATGCTTACCTTCAGTGACTGGTGCACAAGGACACCCAGGTCCCATTGCATTCTTCCCATCTTCCAATTTACAGCCATTCAGACAGTAATCTGCCTTCTTGTTTCTGCTTCCAAAAGTGAATAACCTCACGCTTATCCAAATTATATTGCATCTACCATTGGTTTGCCCACTTACCCAATCTGTTCAGATCGTTCTGAAGGATCTCTGCATCTGTGTCACAGTTCACCTCCCACCCAACATAGTATCATTGGCAAACTTTGAGATGTTACATTTTGTTTCCTCATCCAAATCATTAATATATATTGTGAATAGCTAGGGGCCCAGCACTGATCCTTGTGGCACCCACTAGTTACTGCCTGCCAATTTGAAAAGCACCCATTAATTCCCTATTCTTTGTTTCCTCTCTGCCAACCAGTTTTCTATCTCAATACACTTCCCCCAATCCCATGTGCTTTAATCTTGCACAATAATCTCTTACGTGGGACTTTGTCAAACACTTTCTGAAAGTCCAAATGTATCACATTGACTGGCTGTTCTTATCAACTTTACTAGTTACACTTTCAAAGAATTCCAACAGATTTGTCAAGCATTATTTCCCCTACATAAACCCATGCTGACTCTGTCTGGTCCTGCCACTGCTTTCTAAATGCTCCGCTATTAAGTCCTTGTTAATGAATTTGAAAATTTTTCTCACTACCGACATTAAGCTTTCTGGTTTATAATTCCCTGTTTTCTCTCTACTTCCCTTTTTGAATATTGGAATGAGATTCACTACTCTCAAATTTTTAGGGACTGTTTCAGAGTCTATAGAATCCTGGAAGGTGACCACCAATGCATCCACTATTTCTAGACCCACTTCCTTCAGTACTCTGGGATGAAGATTATCCGGCCTTGGGGATTTATCCACCTTCAATCCCAGCAATTTTCCCAACACCATTTCTCTACTAATATTAATCTCCCTTAGTTCTTCTCTCTCACTAAACCGTGCATTCTCCAACATTTCTGGCATCTGATTTGTGTCTTTTGTGAAGACAGAACCAAAGTGTGTGTTCAGTCGCTTGGCCATTTCTTTGTGCCCCAATTATACATTCCCCTGTTTCTGTCTGTAGGGGACCTATATTTGTCTTCATCAATCTCTTTCTCTTCGCATATCCATAGAAACTCTTAGTGTCAGTCTTTATGTTCCCTGCTGGCTTACTTTCATATTGTACTTTCCCCTTTTTAATCAATCCCTTGGTCCTTCTTTGCTGAATTCTAAACTGCTCCCAATCCTCAGACCTGTTATTTTTCTTGGCCAATCTGTATGCTTCTTCCTTGGATCCTCTCTCTAATTTCCTTTATAAGCCATGGATTGGCCCTCTTACCCATTTTGTTTTTGTGCCAGGCAGGAATAAGCAGTTGCTGCAGTTCCCCCATGAGTTCCCTAAATGTTTGCCACTGCCATCCACTGTCATCCCTTTAAGTAACTCTCCCCAATCTTTTAAAGCCAACTCATGCCTCATAGTTTCCTTTATTAAGATTCAGTACCCTCTTCTCCGAATCAATTACTTCACTCTCCATTTTGATAAAATATTCTATCATGTAATGGTTGCTCATCCCCAAGGGATCTCGTACAGCTAGATTAGCAATGATTCCCTCCTCATTACACAGTACCCAGTCTGAAATGGCCTGATCTATAGTTGTTCTTCCACATATTGGTCAAGAAAACCATCCTGTATAGACTCCAGGAATTCCTCTATGGCATTGTGGCTAATTTGATTTGCCCAAACTATGCGCAGATTAAAATCATAAGAATATAAGAAATAGGAGCAGGAGTAGACCATCTAGCCCTTTGAGCCATCCCCGCCATTCAATAAGATCATGGCTGATCTGAAGTGGATCAGTTGCACTTCCCTGCTTTATCCCCATAGCTCTTATTTCCCTTGCTTATTAGAAACCTATCTACCCGTGACTTAAATATATTCAGCGCGGTAGCCTCCACCACTTCAACTGGCAGAGAATTCCAAAGATTCACCACCCTTTGAGTGAAGAAGTTCCTCCTTAACTCCGACCTAACTGCCCCCCCACCTTACTTTGAGGCTGTGCCCTCTAATACTGCCATCCTTTCTAAGCGAGAAAAATCTCTCTACCTCTACCCTATCTACCCCTTCACTATCTTATATGTGTCTATAAGATCCCCCCTCAACCTTCTAAACTCCAACGAGTACAAACCTAGTCTACTTAATCTCTCCTCAATCACCATGATCATCGACATTCCCTTATCACATGCACCTCTAATTTCATGTTAATGCCATTCCCAACATCACCACTGCAGTTTGGGGATCTGTATATGACACCCACTAATGTTTTTTGCCCCTTGGTATTTCTCAGCTCTACCCATACAGACTCCATGTTGTCAGAGCTAATATCCTTTCTCACTATTGTGTTAATTTTCTCCTTAACCAGTGGTGTCACTCCACCATCCTTTCCTTTATATCTGTCCTTCCTAAATATTGAATAACCCTGGGACGTTCATTCCCACCCCTGTTACCCTGCAGCCATGTCTCTGTAATCCCAATTATTATTATTATACCCATTTATATCTATCTGCGTGATTAGTTCATCCACTTTATTGCAAATGTTCCGCACATTAAGTCACAATATCTTTAAGCTTGACTTTTTAACATTTAACTCCTAACTCCCTAAATTCAACTTGCAGGACCTCATCCTGTTTTTTTTCCCTATATCTTTGGTACCTATGTGCACCGCGATAGCTGGCTGTTCACCCTCCCCCTCCAGAATGCCTTACACCCGCTCCGAGACATCCTTGATCTTTGCACCAGGGAGACAACACACCGTCCTGGAGTCTTGTTTACGTCAGCAGAAATGCCTGAATATTCCCTATCGCTATAGCTCTGCCACTCTCTTTCCTGCCCTGTGCTGCAGATCCAGCAATGATGCCATGAACCTTACATTGCCACTTCCCCTGATCAGCCATATCTCCCAACAGTATCCAAAATTGTATATCTGTCTTGGAGTGAGATGATGGCAGGGGACCCCTGAACTGCCTTCCTACTCTTCAGGTATATTGGGGGGAAGGGAGAGAATCAGGTTATTGAATTCAATGATCAACCATAATCAAAATAAATGGTGAAGCAGCCTTCTGCTTCTAATTTCTATAGAGTACATAGTGGAGAAGGATAGGAGACATTGTGCAACATGCTAGCATAGTGGTTAGCCCTGCTGCCTCACAGCGCCAGGGACCCAGGTTTGATTCCCGGCTTGGATGACTGTGCAAAGTCTACATATTCTCCCCATGTCTGCGCGAGTTTCCTCCAGATACTCTGGTCTCCTCCCATAGTCTGAAAGACTATGGCTGGGTGCATTGGCCATGCTAAATTTTCCCTCGGTGTACCCGAACAAGTGCAGTAGTGTGGCAACTAAGGAATTTTCACAGTAGCTTCATTGTAGTGTTACTGTTTTTCTACTTGTGATGCTAATAAATAAACTTACAGCCACAGCTAGGGTGTAGAGAAAGATCAGCTCAATATGAGATTGGTTCATTCAAATGTTTGACAACAGCAGGGATTATGTAGCAAATGCTCAAACTGACTGAAGAATTAAAAACATCTTTGTAAGTCCTAATAGTTGCAAAAGGTGCTATAAAATGCAAGTCTTTCCTTAGTTGCTGACTCCATCATTCTTGTTAATACGGAGCAGTCCCTCAATCCTCAGGAATGGACTATAAAGCCCAGTCTCCAAACCTATCATTGTGAAGGAACAGAGGGGTTCGTGGCCAGGTACACAAAAACTCTAAACTAGTGTACAACAACAAGCACCATTTACATAGCACCATACCATTGTTAAACATCCTAGAGTGTCTCACAGGAGCACTTTGAAACCAAGTCTGATACTGACCAAATGGGATAATGGAAAAATGATGCAGTTGTTCATAGAGTGACATTTTCCAGAGAGAGAGTGGAGAGATTTAGAGAGAGAATTCCTGAAATTAGATTCTAGGCACAGCCTCCAATTAAACTTGGGAATGACCAAGAGGCCAGAGTTTGAGGAGAGTAGATATCTCAGCATTGTGAGGCTGAGAAGGAGGAAACAGAATCAGAAAGGGGCAGGAGCACACGTAGCCTGATTCAATTTGAAGTTGAAGGATCATCTGATCAAGGGGTTTGATAGGAGTTGATGGAGAACCTATTTCTTCTGATGGGGTGGATGATGGCACCTACCCACAGTGAAATGTCCAAGCTGTTTTACAGGAGCATTAGAAACCAAGATTCAATCCTGAGCAACAGAGAAGATATTAAGGCCAAAGGAAGAAAGTAATGAGTCTTAAGGGAGGAAAGAGGAAACAAAATCACAAAACCTTAAAATTAGAACTTGGGATGTGGGGCAGGGCTGATTCCAGGAAGCACATCATGCAAAGCAGAGTGTAAACTGAGGGCAGTGTTTAGTGGAAAGCTGGCGAGAACTGACCTCTTGAGCATTGGTGGAGCTTTCTGGGAGCAAGGCCCTGACCACAGGTGAGTGATGGCAAAATGGGGGTTGCTAGGCTGGTTGGGGGTTATACTAGGGAGGTGACAGCAGCAATGGTAGCGTGTGGGTTTTAGCACGTACCCCTTTCTGATGGTGGAGGGGTCTTGATGAAGCAGTAGGCTGTCATCAACTGGCCCACTAAGGGCAACAGTTCATGGTGAAAAGGGAGAGTCACTCACGGATCTCAATGTGAGCAAGAACAGAATGAAATCGTTGGTGCCATCATCGAAGGTCGAAGGCCGAAGGGCCTGTTCTGCGCTGTAATGAAATACAGTCTCCTGCCACCTTAGGGAGGGTGTTACCCATGGAATCCCCTCCCCTCAAGAGATGATGAATGCTCCATGATATTTGGTCTTTGAAAGTGCAGAATTATAGATTGTTGTTAGGTTTGCTGAGGGATATGGAGCTCAAGTTAGCTGGGCTTGATCAAATAATCTATTACATCCTCCTAATGTCTACTTTCTCCACCTGTCCTGCAGTTTGTAACACATCCCTGTGCCCCCTCGCTGTGGGTAAATGAGAAGTTTATGGTCCTTATCTATGTCTTGTTTATTGTTTGGGGCTGTTCCGCTAACCTGTCATCTTGGTCCCTACAGGTGCTGGCCACGGGTCTCAGTGCACTTTATTCCTCTTTACCTCGAAAGATTGAAGTGCGTGGAGATGACTGGCATGCGCTGCGGCGTGAGGACTGGATGGGGGTCGCCTCGCTCACCATGTTCATGAACTCTCTGGAATTCTGTAATGCTGTAATTCAGGTACAGATTGTCCACACTCCCAGTCCAAAGGCAGGCTGTTAACAACATCAGCAAAAAAAGCAGTGTGCCATACAGCTCGCTTACACTCTAATCAAGAGGTTAACAGAATCTTTACAGTGCAGAAGGTGGCCATTCAGCCCACTGATTCTGCACTGGCTTTCTGAAGCAGCATTCTATCCAACCCCACTCCCTGCCTTATCTCCATAACCCTGCATATTCTCGCTTTTGAGAGAGCAATCCAATTTGTGTTTGAATACCTTGGATCAAACCTGCCTCCACCACCCTCTTGGGAAACTCACTCCAGACTCTAAGCATCCTCTGTGTGAAAAAATCTTTTCCTCACATCACTCCTACTCCCTCTGTCCAATCATTGTGAATCTGTGCCTCTGGTTTCTAATGCTCTTCTGAATGGGATCAGTTTTTCACTCTTTACCCTGTCCATTACCTCTCAGCATCTTTCATTTCTCTGTCAGTCTCTTCTCAGCTAGCTTTTCTACAACAAAAACTGTTCCATCCTCTCCAATCTACCCTCATAACAACAGTCTTTTATAGAACATACAACATAGAACACTACAGGACAAACAGGCCCTTCAGCCCACAAGTTGCGCCAATCACATCTATATCTATCAAGCCATAGACCTATCTGTAACCTCCAATCCCATTAGATCCCATATACTCATCCAGAAGTCTTTTAAAAGACCCCAGCGAGTTCGCCTCGACCACCACCGATGGCAGCCGATTCCATTCACTCACCACCCTCTGAGTGAAAAACTTTCCCCTAGCATCTGTACTTGCTTCCCAGCACCTTAAATCTGTGCCCTCTCGTCGCGACCATTTCAGCCCTGGGAAATAGTCTCTGAGAGTCCACCCTATCTATTCCTCTCAACATCTTGTAAACCTCTATCAGGTCGCCTCTCAACCTTCGTCTCTCCAGGGAGAACAGTCCCAGCTCCCTCAACCTGTCTTCATAAGGCATGCCTCCAAATCCAGGCAACATCCTTGTAAATCTCCTCTGCACCCTTTCAATAGCTTCCACATCCTTCCTATAGTGAGGCGACCAGAACTGCGCACAGTACTCCAAGTTGGGTCTGACAAGGGTCTTATAAAGTTGCAGCATTACCTCCCGACTCCTAATCTCAATCCCTCGATTAATGAAGGCCAGTACACCGTACGCCTTCTTGACCACATCCTCCACCTGCGATTCCGATTTAAGAGACCTATGGACCTGGACCCCAAGATCCTTCTGCTCTTCAACACAGCTAAGACTCCTACTCTTGATATTGTACTCCTTCATCCCATTGATCCTGCCAAAATGAACCACTACACATTTATCCGCGTTTTATCCCTGAAATCATTCCTGTGGATCTCCTCTGTATTCTCCCCACTGTCTTCACATCCTTCCTCAGGTATGGAGCCCAGAACTGGGGCCAGATGGGGCCGAAATAGTGTCTTATAAAAGTTTAACATCTTGTCCTTACTCTTGTACTCACTGAACTTACGAATAAAACTTAGGGGAGTATGTGCTTTATTAATTGTTCTCTCAACATGCCCAGCCACTATATGATTTATTTACATTGTCTGAGACCCGATTAGAAACTGTAAGGTATATTATCAGGAAGGCAGAATGAGAGATACAGAGAGAGACACCCATCTTCTGACTCTCAGAAAGCAGCCTCCAAAGGAAAACCTGTATCTCTCCGTAAGAAATCCAGTAAGAGAGAGTGAAAACACCTCTTGTCTGATGCAAACCTCTGGACAGAGATACTGATTTTATATCAGTCCCCAGACTTCAATTTCCAGAAAGAGAGAGAGAGAGAGAGAGGGACCGAGCCATTCTCTTTTCCAAATTCAAACAGCAACTATTTGCTTTCCTTTCCCTGCAAGCTTACAAAGAACAAAGAACAACACAGCACGGGAAACAGGCCCTTTGGCCCAACGAGCCCGCGCCGCCATCCTAACGTCTTAATGACATATAGAGACCAATATAGGGACAATTTGTTACCCAATCAGCCCAAGAGCACATTTTTGGGATGTGGGAGGAAACCGGAGCATCCGGAGAAAACCCACGCAACCATGGGGAGAACGCGCAAACTCCCGCAGACACAGGCCCAAATCCATGTGTCTGCACAGCAATAGCGATAGTCTCTGAGCTGTCATATTGCCCATCTGATGGTCCAGTTTAAGCATACACTAACGACGTGAAGCACTAGGCCACTCCTGAAGTAACCTCCAGGAGCAGCACTCGCACGACCTGCCGAATGCATGCACCTTGTTGGTCAACAAGGTGGACTGAACAGCCTGTGGAAACAATTAAAGTATTTAAACAGTCCTCCTATATCCCTCTATCTGCAGACCGCTCATGTGGCTGTCCAAGAGACCCTTAAACAACCCAAGCGTGCCTGCTCCCACCACCCCACTCGGTAGTGCATTCCACACCCCCACTACCCTTTGTGTGAAAAAATGCCCTCTAATATTAGTCTTATACATAGCCCCCCTCACCCTAAGGCCGTGACCCCTCGTTCTATTCAAATCTAATGGTGGAAAAAGCTTACCACCATTTACTCTATCTATACCCCTCATAATCTTATATACCTCTAATAGATCCCCTCTCAGCCGACGTCTTTCAAGGGAAAACAACCCCAGTGCGTTCAACCTTTCCTTGTAAGACAGCCCTTCCATACCAGGCAGCATCCTGGTAAATCTCCTCTGCACTCTCTCCAAGGCCTCCACATCCTTCTGGTAGTACGGAGACCAGAACTGGACTCCAAGTGAGGCCTAACCAACGTTCTATACACTTGCAACATCAGACTCCTACTCTTGTATTCTATACCCCTTCCTATGAAGGCTAACATATCATACGCTTTCTTTATCACTTTTTCCACCTGTACTGACACCTTCAGAGACTTGTGAACCTGCACCCCCAGGTCTCTCTGCGTCCCTATACTCCGGATAGTTTTACCTTTTATCCCATAACTCCCCTCTACATTATTCCGGCCAAAATGCATCACCTCGCATTTATCTGGATTAAATTCCATTTGCCATCTGTCTGCCCAATCTACCAGCCTATCTACGTCCTGTTGTACCCTTACCCTTATCCTCCTTTACTCACACTCATAATGTCCTGGTCAATCAATCTAATCATACCCAATTCTGAAACTCTAGGGAATAAGTCTAAGAACAACAGTAATGCATTGGCCCAGATTAAAACAAACACTCCAATAATTAGGAGTGATTAATTTTCTGTAGTATCAGCAGATGGCACCATAATCAGAGCTGCAGTATAGATCAGTTCTATCTGCTGCGATGGGATTTGAACCATGTATCACCCTGAGTCTCTGGATTACTAGTCTAGTCACAATAGCACTCTGCCACTGCCTCCCTTTGGTTTACATAAAAAGTAATGGATACAACTCTTCAACCATTGAAGGAGCAATTTGGAGCTCTGATGTGAGCATTGTAGTTTCTATAAAGGTGTGGATTAAACGGGTCAATTTTCCTTGCTAAGTTTTTTGTTTAGAAGTGATCTTGACTGACCTGCTGAATGTTTCCAGCATTTTCTAAACAAAAATACACTTTTGGCTCTGTGTTAAAATTATACACAGCTGGAAAGGCTCAGCAACTGCAGCAGCATCTGTGGAGAAAGAAACCAAGGAGACATGTGAGTCTGTATGACTGTAGGTCAGAGCTGAATGATGTTGAGTGAGGTTCTCAGAGGTTGGGTGTGATTCAGAGTGCCAGTGGGATGAGTGTAATAGTTATCTCTCGACACTGATTTCTGTCTGGTTTATTTTGTTTCTGCTTTGATCAGGTTGCGCACTCTCTCATCCAGCAGCAGTTAGTGGATTACGTTCATAATGGATTCTTGGTGCCGGTAATGGGGCCTGCTCTCCATAAGGTAAGCCGAGGCCCATGCCTGCTCCATGTCCTCTGCTGTCTTTGTCAATCCAGCCTGTCTCTCTGTCACTGAAATCAACATTCTCCATCACATCACTGATCTCTCACAGCCCCACCACATTTTCTGAAACTGTCACCACCCATATATTCTGCACTCATTCTAAAGGCTTCAAACATTAGAAAATCAGTTTATGTACAGCAACTGATGAAATACCCGTTTAGCATCGTCACCTGCTGCAATCATCCAAGCAGTGATCCCCAGTATGAGGTCAGTGCTGAGGGAATGCCGCACTGTCAGAGGGTCAGTGCTGAAGGTGTGCTGCACTGTCAGATGTTTAGTACTGAGGGTACGCCGCATTGTCAAGAGTGCTGTCTTCCAATGCTATGTCAGACTGAGGCTTTGTTGCCCCCTCAGTGGATATGAAGTATCCCATGGGAAGCTGCACAGAACCGTTCCCCAGAGTGTCCCAGGTTCAGTATTTATCTCTGAGCCAACATAGCTGAAAATTGATTATTCAGTCATTATCACAATTTTGTTTGTGGGATCTTGCTGTGCAAAAATGGACATTGATCTCAACTACTTTCACTGATCAGGAGGGTTTAGTTGCACATTGTCACTCAGATTATTCTCAGATCATTGTCATTGGGATTAGTTGCACATTGTCACTCAGTACACACTAATGCTGCCGATATTCCTGCAACTGTTTTTGGTAGAAATACTGACGTGTTGCAAGCTGCAATTGTGAGCATTTCCCATGGGAATTCCAGCATTAAAATCTAGTCCTTCCATGCCTGAGTGTTCCCAGTAACACCAAGTGGCATTATCATGGGAATTCACTGGAACATTTTCAGCCACAATTCCACTAGCACTCGCTGAAAAACATATTAACTGGCAACTTTTCACCACACATATCAGTCTCTGATAGAACGTGAGGGCATTCGGCCCATCCGATTGAGGATTGCCATCTCAATGAGAGATTGTGAATGTGACCTCCTTAAGCTAGATCCAGTGTGTTACAGTCTCTCTAAAGTCTGGGTTACTCACTTGGTCGATAATACAACTCTTAGTGGTGCTAACCATTGTGCCACTGTGAGCCTTACAGCACCCAGGACCCGGGTTTAAAATCCTGGCTTAGGTTGCTCTCTGTGCAGAGTCTGCATATTCTTTCCGTGTCTGTGTGATTTCTTCCGAGTGCTCTGGTTTCCTCCCACAGTCCAACAGATGCACTGGTTAGGCGAATCGGCTGTGCTAAATTCTCCCTGTGTACCTGAACAGGTGCTGGAGTTTGGCGACTAGTGGATTTTCACAGTAACTTCATTGTGATGTTAATGTAAGCCTACTTGTGACGAATAAATAAACTTTAATCATAACTCATCATTTTGAGTTCTACATTGTGAAATGAATTATTTAAAATATTTTAGTCAAAATACTTTTACAAAAACAATTTTTTAACCAAAATGTACCTCAAACTAAATATTACATTCAGTTCTCCACATTGGAAGTTGAAGATCTCATTTAGTGAAAATCCTGATTTTTTTTTTAAAAAAAAATATATCCTTATCGTTTAAGGGTAGCAGGGTGGCACAGTGGTTAGCACTGCTGCCTCACAGCACCAGGGACCCAGGTTCAATTCCTGACTTGGGTCACTGTCTGTGTGGGTTTTAGAACCATAGAACATTATGGTACAGAAACAGGCCTTTTGGCCCTTCTTGGTTGTGCCAAAACATTTTTTCTGCCTTGTCCCAGTAACCAGCACCTGGACCATATCTCTCCACACACCTCTATGTATCTGTCCAAGTTTTCCTTAAATGTTAAAAGTGAACCACTTTCACCACTTCATTCCACACTCCTGCCACTCTGTGCGAAGAACCCCCCCACTAATATTCCCTTTAAACTTTCCCCCCTTCACCCTTAACTCATGTCCTCTAGTTTTTTTTCTCTCCGAGCCTCAGTGGAGAAAGAGTGAACGCAAACAGGCTATCTATATCCATTATAATTTTATACACTGCTATCAAACCTCCCCTCATTCTTCTTTACTCTAGGGAATAAAGTCCTAACCTATTCAACTTTTCTCTGTAAAGAATTATTAGGGATAGGATTTATAGTTATTTAGAGAGAAACGAATTGATTGGGGATAGTCAGCACGGTTTTGTGAAGGGTAGGTCGTGCCTTACTAACCTTATTGAGTTTTTTGAAAAAGTGACCAAAGAGGTGGATGGGGTAAGGCAGTTGATGTGGTATATATGGACTTTAGTAAGGCGTTCGATAAGGTGCCCCATGGAAGGCTTCTGCAGAAAATGCAGATGTATGGGATTGAGGGTGATTTAGCTAATTGGATTAGGAATTGGCTAGCTGATAGAAGACAGAGGGTGGTGGTTGATGGAAATTATTCATCATGGAGTTCGGTTACAAGTGGTGTACCTCAGGGATCTGTTTTGGGGCCCCTGCTGTTTGTAATTTTTATAAATGATCTGGATGAGGGTATTGAAGGATGGATTAGTAAATTTGCGGATGACACCAAAGTCGGAGGAGTGGTAGATAGTGAAGAGGGGTGTTATAGTTTGCAGAGAGACTTGGACAAGTTGCAGAGCTGGGCCGAGAGGTGGCAAATGGAGTTTAATGTGGAAAAGTGTGAGGTAATTCACTTTGGCAGGAATAACAAATGTGTAGAGTATAGGGCTAATGGTAGGACTCTTAATAGTGTTGATGAACAGAGGGATCTTGGTGTATATGTGCATAGATCCCTGAAAGTTGGCAATCAAGTCGATAAGGTTGTTAAGAAGGCATATGGAGTCTTAGCTTTTATTGGTAGGGGGATTGAATTTCGGAGCCGCAACGTCATGTTGCAACTGTACAAAACTCTAGTGCGGCCGCACTTGGAGTATTGTGTGCAGTTCTGGTCCCCACATTATAAGAAAGATGTGGAGGCATTGGAGAGGGTACAGAGGAGGTTTACCAGGATGTTGCCTGGTATGGAGGGCAGGTCTTATGAAGAGAGGCTGAGGGATTTGAGGTTGTTTTCGTTAGAAAGGAGGCGGCTAAGAGGGGACCTAATCGAAACATATAAGATGATTAGAGGTTTAGATAGGGTGGACAGTGATAGCCTTTTTCCTAGGATGGAGAAAGCTAGCACGAGGGGACACAGCTTTAAATTAAGGGGTGATAGTTATAGGACGGATGTCAGAGGTAGGTTCTTTACCCAGAGGGTGGTAAGGGTATGGAATGCCTTGCCTGCTGTAGTTGTAGATGTGCCAAGTTTGGGGGCGTTTAAGAGGTTAGTAGATAAATTTATGGATGAAAAGGGAATGGTGTAGGTTAGAGGGTCATTGCTTTTTCTTAGTTGGTCGGCGCAACATCGAAGGCTGAAGGGCCTGTTCTGCGCTGTAATGTACTATGTAACTCAGTTTCTCTAGTCCCGGCAACGTCCTTATAAACCTTCTCTGCACTCTTTCAACCTTATTAATATCCTTCCTGTAAATAAGAGACCAAAACTGCACACAATACTCTAAATTCGGCCTCATCAATGTCTTATACAACCTCATCATGACATTCCAACTCTTACACTCAATAGTCTGATTTATAAAGGCCAATGTTCTATTTTTTATGACTCTATCTACCTGTGATGCCGCTTTTAGGGAATTAAGTATCTGTATTCCCAGATCCCTCTGTTCAACCGCACTCTTCAGTGTCCTACCATTTACCTTGTATGTTCTACCTTGGTTTGTCCTTCCAAAGTACAATACCTCACATTGTCTGCATTAAATTCCATCTGCCGTTTTTCAGCCCATTTTTCTAGCCAGTCCAAATCCCTCTACAAGCTTTGAAAACCTTCCTCACTATCCACTACACCTCCAATCTTTGTATCATCAGCAAATTTGCTGATCCAATTTACCACTTTATCATCCAGACCATTGATATAGATGACAAACAACAATGAACCCAGCACTGATCTCTGTGGCACACCACTAGTCACAGGCCTCCATTCAGAGAAGCAATCCTCCATTACCACTCTCTGGCTTCTTCCATTGAACTCAGTAAGAATTTAGCAACACCAATTTTTAATCCAACCGATTTATTTGATAGTAAAATTGCGAACTTTCAACACTCTGTGTCTTCCTCAGGCAAATGCAGTGTTCTGGTCGACACTGCATTCTTCCACTGAGCCAATGTCTAATCCAATTTACTACCTCTCCATGTAAACCTAGCGACTGAACCTTCCTAACTAACCTCCCATGCAGGACCTTGTCAAAAGCCTTACTGAAGTCCATGTAGACAACATCTACTGCCTTCCTTTCATCCTAATGTATTTCAGGCCATTCATTAAATCATACAATCCAGCAGTGCAGAAGGACATCATTTGGCCCATCCAGTCTGCACCAACCACAATCCCACTCAGGTATAGGGGCTGAGTGGGATTGTGGTTGGTGCAGACTCGATGGGCCGAGTGACATCCTTCTGCACTGTTGGATTGTATGATTTAATGAATGGCCTGAAAGGAACAGCTGCTAATTGATAGACTAAAGATAAGAATTTGTAATTGCTTAAGAACTGCTATGTCTAAGATGGCTAAATTGAGCTTTAATTGTTAGTTTTTGTTAAGCCAACTTGTTTATTTTAATGCAGCCAGCTGGCATTCTGAAGCTGACCCTCAGACTGTGACTGAGCATGTGCAGAAAGTGCTCCCCCTGCTGTTACAGCACAAATAAACTCAGCCTTTCCTATAACTGTCAGCACACCTTAAATAATTCATTGGCTGTCAAACTCTCTGGGACATCCTGAGGGTGAGAGGTGCTGTGGAACACAAGTCTTTATTTCTGACAAGGCCAATGGAGCAGTTTTGTGAAGCTGTTGCATCTGAATCACCAGGTAGATTTGGACACCTTCCAACAGCCAGGCCACTGAGTCTGCCACATTCTGTATCCTGGAATTTCTCCTGCGTAGGGTCAGTATTTAGCTGGTTTCTGTTGGGCTGACTGTGTACTCACTGATCTCCACCAGACTTCCATCGAGGAAATGATAGCCAGCACCGCCTACCTGGACCTCTTCCTGCGCAGCATCACCGAAGTTCCCCTTCTCAAGACCTTCCTTCGTTTCATTGTCCTGCATCGGCACGAAAACATTACCATCCTCGACACCTTGATCAGCCGCATCAGCAGCAACTCCAGGGTGAGTCTCAATTTGCTTGTGTGCAAGAGCCTTGTGTATCACCCCATTGTCTAAGGTGGCATGTCAGCAGTGCATGACAGATGTGGACCACAGGGCAGTGTGCTGCATTCTTGTCTCTTCAATTTGAGGGTTGTGGGTTCAAATCCCATTCTGGAGATTTGAGACTGATTGAAATCTAGGCTGACACTCCTGGAGCAGTACTATGGGGATGTTGCACTGTCAGAGGTGCTGTCATTCAGTAAGTGATACTAAACTGAAGCCCTGTCCTGTGTCAGGTGGATGTCACCAATCCCATGGTCACCATGCTCCCTGGCCTCTTGGTTAATATTTATCCCTCAAACAATATCACTAAAACTCATCATCTCATTGTGGCAGATTGCTGAGGATGTTCTGTGGCGCAGTGGGTTATGTCCCTGCCTCTGGTTCAGAAGCTCCAGGTTCGCGTCCCGCATCAGACCCTGAAGGTTGTAGAATGTGCTCCATAATGATTGCACAATGCAAGGATTAACGGGTGCCAATATGGCTGCCGTCTTTCCAGTATTACAGCCGTGACTGCGCTAACTGTAATGCTGTTTGGAAAGTACCAATGTTGTGACAGCTGCTATACAAATGCATTGTGGGAAAATATCTCAGATAAGTAATGTGGTTGGTAGCAAAGATCAGTTCATAGCCACAGCACTATGAATTGGCGTGTGTGTGTGTGTGTTTCAGTGCCAGGGGGAAACTGGAAGGCTGCAAAGCTATCAGGGCTTTCTGCCATGGACTTAACCAGGTTGAAGGCTGGACTCCCACCTGATTAAATGCCCCGCAGTACCAAACTCTATATGGGCGAGGGCATCTCTTCTATCTTTCTTTTCTGCAAATGGGACAAATATGTAAGTGTCCTGGAGGTAGAATCTGAATGACAGGCAAATTCTGCCTGATTTCTGCCACATCGATCGACATGTTCCATCTTGCAGGATGATAAAGGTGTCCTCCCAAACCTGGAATTCCAATCAACTCTGAGCTCAACTGCCTCACATAGCTCCCTCACCTTCCAATCACCCAGTGAATAGAAATAATCTGCTGCTTCTCATCATTCATCCACAAAGAAATTATGGTTTCTACAAAGCCACCTGTCTTCGTGTTGTGACAGGTCTGATTTCTGGCCTGAAGCCCCAGGTGATGATTATGTTGCCTTATATCTGCAGTAGTCTCATTGTACAATCACTTCACTGAACGCAGCTTCAGATTTCTGACAGTGAGCCAGAATATCTAATTCATATTGCATCTCCCATTTTGGAGCCAACACTGAGAAATGGTCCAACCATTTTAAAAAATATTATTTTGGTTTCAGGAAGTGACTGCAAATGTCACTAAAAGGCAATTACTGCAATTCCTTTCATCTACTGTTTGATCCAATGTACAAATCCTCACATGAAATATTATTTACAATTTGCCCTGTATTACACAGCGAAGGGAGGTGGGTATGGAGCTCAGTGCCAGGATACCAGTGATCTGAGTTTGCATGTTGGCTATGTGAGGGCAAATTGAGTTAGAGGAGAGTGGGATTGTGGTGAAGACTGGGGACCAGGGCTGGGTGGAGCCAGGGTCAGTTGAGTCAGATCAGGGTTGGGGCTGAAGGTGAATAGGGTCAGGGGGTGAGTGGGGTTGTGGGATTGAGTTGGGTTGAGGGTGAGTGGAGTTGGGTTGGCTATATGGGGGGATTTCTGGGTTTGAATGAAGTTGGTTGGATGGAGGATGAGGGGGTTGGCGAGCAGGAGGCTGGATGGGTGGGCATGCGGGAGGCTGCGGTGGTTGGGCTGGCGGGAGGCTGAGGTATTTGGGCTGGTGAGAGGCTGGGGTGGGTGGGCCAGTGGGAGGCTGGGTTTTGGGACATTTGCTTTCTTCTTGCTTCCTGTCTTTTCTCTTATGTGCATCTGTGTCCTTGGTCTTTCCCCAGCTTTGTATGGTGTCCCTCAGTCTCTTCAGGACTCTGCTGACTCTCAGCTGTGAAGACATCATGCTTCAGCTTGTTCTCAGGTAATCGGCAGGGTGTGCTCTCAGAACACAGTATGTAGACAGGACAGAGGCTCTCACATCAGCAGAACATCAGGGAGGGTATAATGGCTTTGGGAGCGACCACTTGGAGTGGGTGGTACAGGGAGCAGGCTGGTGCAGAGCTAAGTAATGGGGACCAGGGGTTTGAAGTGAGACGGTGAGGGACAGTGGAAGGGATGCATGAAGGACGTGAACATGGCTTGAATTATCAGATTATGAGGACACGCTGAATTAACTTTTCCTCTGAATCTAGATGTTTATGGTTACAGTGATTTTATTGAAGTATTAGGACAAAGATAGGTAGAGTTGTAGATAGTGCAGAAGGTTGTCAAAAAATACAGTGGGGTATAGATCAGCTACTGATATAGGCAGAGAAATGGCAGATGGAGTTTAATCCAAGCAAGTGTGAGGTGCCGCACTTTGGGAGAGCAAATGTTAAAGGTGAGTATATAGTTAATGGTTGGACCCTGAACGGTATTGATATACAGAGGGATCTTGAAGTTCAAGTCCATAACCAAGGAAAGGAGGTTCCAAGTGGGCTTGGAGGTCTGAAGTGCGGTCTGTTTCAATGCGAGGAGCATAACAGGAAAAACAGATGAACTTAGGACTTCAATGTTTGCAAGGAATTTGGATGTGGTTGCAGTGATGGAGACGTGGTTAAAGGAAGGGGAGCAGTGACAGCTAAATGTTCCTGGGTATAAGTGTTTCAGGCTTGACAGAGGAGGGTCCAGAAGAGGCGGGGGAAGTGGCGTTATTAGTTAGGGAGAATATCACAGCAATGCAGAGGGAGGACAATATAGAGTGGAGTCGCTGTGGGTGGAGTTGAGGAATAGGAAGGGGGAAATTACTGTGCTAGGGATGTATTATAGGCCACCCAACAGCCCGCCGGTAGTTGAAGAAGGCATATGTAAAGTGATTTTGGATAGGGTGCAGAAAGAACAGAGTCGTTATAGTGGGAGATTTTAATCTCCCTGGGGTGGATTGGAAAGTACCTAGAGCTGGGGGTTTGGACGGGGAGGAATTTGTAAAATATGTACTGGAAGGATCATTGGAGCAGTATGTGGCTAGTCCGACTAGAGAGGGGGCTATATTGGATTTGAGTAATGAGCCAGGGCAGGTGATTGAGGTTGGAGTGGGGGAACATGTGGCTAACAGTGACCACAATTCTGTCTACTTTAGGATACAGATGGAAAAGGATGCTTGTTGCCCTAGGGGGAGGGTGCTGAAGTGGCAAAGGCTAACTATGGTCGGATTAGGCAGGAACTTATGGAAACTGATTGGGAACGGTTGTTTGAGGGTAAGTCCACGCTAGGCATGTGGGACTCTTTCAAGGGAATACTGAAAATGTTGCAAGATAAGTATGTGCCGGCCAAGAGGAAAGATGGGAAAGGTAGGATTAGAGAGCTGTGGATTACTGGGGATATTGAGGACTCGGTTAGGAAGAAAAGAGAGGCATATGATAGGTCGAAGCAGCTGGGAACGGAGAGAGTGTTGGAGGAATATAGAGAGAGTAGGAGGGAGCTCAAACGGGGAGTTAGAAGGACAAAAAGGGGGCATGAAATGGTTTTGGCAGATAGGATTAAAGAAAATCCAAAGACTTTTTATTCCTATGTTAGGATTAAAAGGGTGGTTAGAGGCAAAATTGGATCTCTTAGGGACAGAGGAGGGGAACTGTGCTTAGAGCCCGAGGGAATGGCGGAGATCCTGAATGAATACTTTGCATCAGTGCTCACGAAGGAGAGGGGCTTGTTGACAGCTCCTGTCTCTGAGGGAGCTGTGGACCAGTTGAGGGAAATATCCATACCAAGGGAGGAAGTGTTAGAGCTTCTAGGTGCCATTAAAACTGATAAATCTCCGGGCCCTGATGGCATTTATCCCAGGCTGCTTAGGGAGGTGCGAGGTGAAATTGCTGGGCCTCTTACACAAATCTTTGTCTCTTCCTTGGACACAAGTGAGGTCCCAGAGGACTGGAGAATAGCTAATGTTGTACCGTTGTTTAAAAAAGGGTAGCAGGGATAACCCTGGAAATTTATGGACTTCAATGCAGATAAATGTGTAGTGGTCCATTTTGGCAGGAATAATGGGATGAAGGAGTACAATATAAGGGGTAGGAGTCTTAGCTGTGTTGTAGAGCAGAAGGATCTCGGGGTCCGGGTCCATAGGACTCTTAAATCGGCCTCGCAGGTGGAGGAAGTGGTCAAGAAGGCGTACGGTGTACTGGCCTTCATTAATCGAGGAATAGAGTTTAGGAGTCAGGAGGTAATGATGCAGCTCTATAAGACTCTTGTCAGACCCCAGTTGGAGTATTGTGCGCAGTTCTGGTCGCCTCATTATAGGAAGGATGTAGAGGCTATTGAGAGAGTTCAGAGGAGATTTACAAGGATGCTGCCTGGATTGGGAGGCAGGCCTTATGAAGATAGGTTGAGGGAGCTGGGACTCTTCTCACTGGAGAGACGTAGGTTGAGAGGCGACCTGATAGAGGTTTATAAAATGTTGAGAGGAATAGATAGGGTGGACTCTCAGAGACTATTTCCCCGAGCTGAAATGGTCACTACGAGAGGACACAGATTTAAGGTGCAGGGAAGCAAATACAAAGGAGATGTCAGGGGTAGGTTTTTCACTCAGAGGGTGGTGAGTGAATGGAACCGACTGCCGTCGGAGGTTGTTGAGGCAAACTCACTGGAGTCTTTTAAGAGACTTCTGGATGAGTATATGGAAAAGAATAGGATAGGGGGTTATAGATAGGTCTGTGGATTGGTAGATGTGATCGGTGCAACTCGTGGGCTGAAAGGCCTGTTTGTGCTGTATTGTTCTATGTTCTATAGGCCGATGAGTTCGATATCAGTGGTAGGGAAGCTGTTGGAGGGGATTCTTAGAGATAGGATGTATAGGCACTTACAGTGTTGCAATCTGATTAGGGATACGCAGCATGGCTTTATTAAAGGGAAGTCGTGCCTTATGAATCTGGGAGAATTTTTTGAGGAGGTGACGAAAACGGTCGACAAAGGGCAAGCCATTGATATCGTCTATATGGATTTCAGTAAGGCGTTTGACAAAGTCCCTCATGGGAGGTTAGTCGAAAAGGTCAAGGCTAATGGAATACAAGGACAGGTAGCTAGATGGATAAGTAACTGACTTGGTAATATGATGATATCGAGATGCCGGCATTGGACTGGGGTAAACAGTAAGAAGTCTGATAATACCAGGTTTAAATACAACCAATTTATTTGGTAGTAAACTCACAAGCTTTCGACCTGACGAAGACCAGAGGGTCAAAAGCTTGTGAGTTTACTATCAAATAAATCGGTTGGATTTAAACCTGGTGTTGTCAGACTTCTTACTTGGTAATGGGAGACAGAGAGTCATAGTGGAATGGTGTTTCTCTAGCTGGAGGCCAGTCACAAGTGGTGTGCCGCAGGGCTTGGTACTGGGACCTCTTCTATTTGTAATATATAAATGACCAAGTGGAGTGATCGGCAAGTTTGCAGACGATACAAAGATGGCTGGACTTGCGGATAGTGAGGAGCATTGTCAGGCGATACAGCAGGGCGTAGGCTGGTAGTTCGGCAGATAGATGGCAGATGGAATTCAATTCTGGTAAATGCGAGGTGATGCATTTCGGGAGAAAGAATGTAGGGGAGAGGTATATGATAAAGGGTAGACCTATTAAGAGTATAGAAACGCAGAGGGAATTGGGGGTGCAGGTGCACAAGTCTCTGAAGGTGGCAGAGCAGGTGGAAAAGGTTGTGAAGAAAGCATATAGTATGCTAGCCTTTATAGGAAGGGGTATAAAGTACAAGAACTGGCCTTTAATGTTGCAGTTGTATAAAACATTGGTTAGACTTCACTTGGAATACTGCGTCCAGTTCTGGTCGCCTTACTACCAGAAGGACGTGGAGACTCTGGAGAGGGTGCAGAGGAGGCTTACCAGGATGTTGCCTGGTATGGAAGGTCTGAGTTGCGAGGAGAGGTTAAGCAAATTGGGGCTGTTTTCCTTAGAAAGACGTTGACTTTGAGGATATCTAATAGAGGTGTGCAAGATTATGAGGGGTATAGATAGAGTAAACAGGGTTAAGCTTTTTCCTAGGATGGACTCAAATAGCACAAAGGGCCACAGGCTTAGGGTGAGGGAGGTAAAGTATAATTTGGATGCTAGAGGGAGTTTTTTCACACAGAGGGCGGTGGGGGTATGGAATACGGTGCCAAGAGGTGGAGGCAGGCACTCTGGAGTTATTTAAGAAATACTTAGATGGGCACATGAACAGAATGGGAATGGAGGGGTATAGAAAACTGATTTAAAATAGGGATCATGAACCTTGGGAGTTCCCTGGGAAGTTTGTAAATTGTTGATGATATTGATGTATTTGTTTTATCCTACAGGTGCTTTGGTCCATCTTGTCTAACAAGGGGCATAGACGCGATGGGTCGTGAGAAGGCTGCTCTTGGATTTTTCGAGAGTAGCCTAGTGCTTCACGTCATTAGTGTATGCTTGACCTGGACCATTTGATGGGGAACATAACAGCTTAGTGACTATTGCTGTGCTGTGCAGATACATGGATTTTGGGCCTGCAAATCCATGTATCTGCACAGCACAGGAGTTTGCGCATTC
Source organism: Sphyrna mokarran (assembly GCA_024679065.1). NCBI lineage: Eukaryota > Metazoa > Chordata > Chondrichthyes > Carcharhiniformes > Carcharhinidae > Sphyrna > Sphyrna mokarran. Next base: position 107,243,270 of record JAGIQG010000010.1, read on the forward strand.
TCCCTGTGCTTGCATGGGTTTTCTCCGGGTGCTCCAGTTTCCTCCCACATCCCAAAGATGTGCTCTTAGGCTGATTGGTAGAACAAATTCTCCCTAAATTGTCTCAAATTTGGTTCTAATGCATAGATCTATAAACATAGACAGGGATGATGGGTGGAAGTGGGAACATTGAGTAGCAGCATGGGCTCGTTGGGCCGAAGGGCCTGTTTCCCGTGCTGGTTTGTTCTTTGTTCTCCCTGAAATGGTCGCAGAAGTGGATAGGGTGGGAAAGGCGGTGTTTGGCATGCTTGCCTTTATTGGTCAGGACACTGAGTACAAGAGTCAGGATGTCATGTTGCAGCTTTATAAAACTCTGGTAGGCCACACTTAGAGACTTCCATTCAATTCAAGTTGCCACATTACAGGAAGGATGTGTGACTTTGGAGAGCGTGCAGAAGAGGATATTGTCTGGATTAGAGAGTGTGAACTGTAAAGATAGGCTGAACAAACTAGGGTTGTTTTCTCTGGAGGGGAGGAGGCTGAAGGGAGAGTTGATAGAAGTCTATAAAATTATGAGAGGCATCAATAGAGTTGCCAGTCAGAATCTTTTTCCAGAGTTGAAATGCCTAATACTAGGGGGCGTGTACTTCATGTGACAGGGGGAAAATTCAAAAGAAATGTGAGGGGCAAGTTTTTTTACTCAAAGTGGTAGTTATCTGGAATGCGCTGCCAGGGTGCTGGTGCAGGCAGATACAATAGGGGTATTTAAGGAGATTTTAGATAAGCACATGGATATGCAAGGAATAGAGGGATATAGAGCAAGGGCAGGCAGAAGGGATTAATTTGGCATCATGTTCAGCACACCATTGTGGGCCAAAGGGCCTGTTCCTGTGCTGTACTGTTCTATGTTCTTTAAATAGATTAAATAGACTGGGCCTGTACTCGTTAGAGTTTAGAAGGCTGGGGAGGATCTTATAGTGACTTACAAGATAATGAAAGGGCTAGATAGGATAGAGGTAGAGAGATTCTTTCCGCTTAGAAAGGAAACCAGAACTAGAGGGCAAGCCTCAAAATAAGGAGGGGCGCTGTTTAGAAGAGTTGAAGAGGAACTTTTTCACTCAAAGGGTGGTGAATCTTTGGAATTCTCTATCCGTTGAAGTAGTGGAGGCTGCCTTGTTGAATATATTTAAGTCACGGGTAGATAGATTTCTGATCGACAAGGGAATTAAGGGTAATGGGGAGAAAGCGGGAAAGTGGAACTGATCCACTTCAGATCAGCCTTAATCTTATTGAATGGCAGGGCAGGCATGAAGGGCTAGATGGCCTACTCCTGCTCCTATTTCTTATGTTCTTATCGATTGATTTGTGAAGTTAGATAAAGAGTAACTGTTCCTGGACCAGCTGTGTGTTTTTTTTTTGAAGATGGGTGCTCTGCAGTTTTCAGAGCCACATTCTACATGGTGACCTATTCTTGACTATCACTACCACACTTTACTCAGGCTATAACCTATTGGTCTGAGACTTTTTTTTTAATTTCAGTTTTCACTTCTATTAACTTCTCAATGAGTTACTTTTATTCATCACAAAATTGTCCACCTTGCTCTGGACCAATTGAGGTTCAGTGTGTTCAGAAGTTCTTCCTCACATTCCACTTTAGATCTTCCTCACAACCTTAAATCTGTGTTTCTTATTTTCTGAATATAAGACTTCACATACTTTGTTTTGTTTATCCTGTTCTTCACTTACTTTCTCTTTCGTTTCTTCAGTTTATTCAATATCTTTACTGTAGTGGAGCAGGATTCTGACCACGTGGCCAGCATTACTACACTGTAAACTCGACAGGTAGAATTTTATGATTTGTTGCTGCAGTATTTGAAGGTGGCAGGAATTATAAAATGCAGGGTGTGATTTGCCTGTCACTGACCCCACGGCCTCTGACCTGTGTCCCGTGCCCCTGACTCCATCATTCCCCTCCACTGATAATTTCCCTCTCTGGGGGCTGCCTGTTGTCTTAGCAGTGAGCATCACTCAGACCTGGCATTGCGGGGCTCCGGTTGGCAGCTTTCACAAACAAGATGTCCACATCAGATGGATGCAGTCTTACTGGAGACAGTTCATGCCTAACTTGGGGCTGCCAATTGTGGTAGCAGTTTACGTTGCCATTGGTAACACAAGAGGGCGGAATACTAAAAACAGGGAAAGATTTTTTTGAATGGTGGGAATTCCCACCATTCAAAAAAATCTTTCCCTGTTTTTAGTATTCCGCCCTCTTGTGTTACCAATGGCAACGTAAACTGCTACCACAATCAACATATTTCTTATCTTTGTAATGGTAGGAAGGACTGCTATTTAAATGGAGAAGAGCTGCAGCATGCGATGATGCAAAGGGACCTGGGGGTCCTTGTGCACGAATTGCAAAAACACAACATGCAGGTGATTAAGAAGGCGAATGCAATGTTGGCCTTTACAGCGAGGGAAATAGAATATAAAAGTAGGGAGGTTCTGTTGCAGCTGTATAGGGGACTGGTGAGGCTGCAGCTGGAGCACTGTGTGCAGTTTTGGTTGCTGCATTCGAGGAAGGATATATTGGCCTTGGAGGGGGTGCAGAGAAGGTTTACTAGGCTCATACCGGAGATGAGGGTGTTGGATTATGAGGAGAGACTGAATAGGTTAGGTTTGTACTCTTTGGAGTTTAGAAGGCTGAGAGGGGATCTTATAGAGACGTATAAGATAATGAAGGGGATGGATAGGGTAGAGGTTGAGAGACTTTTCCCACTTAGCAAAGATAGCAGGAGTAGAGGGCACAGCCTCAAGATTGGGTGGAGGGCGGTTCAGATCGGAGTTGCGAGGGGCTTCTTCACGCAAAGGGTGGTGAATCTTTGGAATTCTCTGCCTGATGAGGTGGTGGAGGCTTCCTCACTGAATATGTTCAAGTCAAGAGTGGATAGGTTTTTGATTGACAAGGGAATTAAGGGTTATGGGGAGAAAGCAGGAAAGTGGTACTGAACCACTACAGATCAGCCATGATCTTATTGAATGGCGGGGCAGGCTCGAGGAGCTGTGTGGCCTACTCCTGCTCCTATTTCTTATGTTCTTATGTAATCTGTAATACCATCTCGCTGTCCAGCAATGTCTCCTTCACCTCAATGTAACCAACTTTTCTTTATACATCCTGCACTAATGCAATCTGGTTTTTAAAATTTTTGTACTACTTCTCTTTTTAGTTCAATCTTAATCCTTACAATGTCTTACTATTTTCACTATGTTCACTCACATTACAATTTGCTCACTATTCTCATGATGCTCACTTACTGTCGGCTAATCTTGCAGACTGATTTCATTCCCCATATTCAGATTCAATAACAGTCCACCCTTGGAGATCTGGAGGCAGAACATAGAACACTACAGCACAAACAGGCCCTTCGGCCCACAAGTTGTGCTGATCATATCTACACTTACCAGGCCATAGAACTATCTATAACTCCCAATCCCATTTAATCCCATGTACTCATCCAGAAGTCTCTTAAAAGACCCCAGCGAGTTCACCTCTACCACTATTGACGGAAACCGATTCCATTCACTCACCACCCTCTGAGTGAAAAACTTACCCCTAACATCTCCTCTGTACTTGCCCCCCAGCACCTTAAACCTGTGTCCTCTCGTAGTGACCATTTCAGCCCTGGGAAATAGCCTCTGAGAATCCACCCTATTTATTCCTCTCAACATCTTATAAGCTTCTATCAGGTCGCCTCTCAACCTTCGTCTCTCCAGGGAGAAGAGACCTAGCTCTCTCAACCTATCTTCATAAAGCATGCCTCCCAATCCAGGCAACATCCTTGTAAATCTCCTCTGCACCCTCTCAATAGCTTCCACGTCCTTCCTTTAGTGACCCCAGAACTGCATACAATACTCCAAGTGGGGTCTGACAAGGGTCTTATAAAGTTGCAGCATTATCTCCCGACTCCTAAACTCAATTCCTCTATTAATGAAGGCCAGTACACCATATGCCGCCTTGACCACATCCTCCACTTGCGGGGCAGATTTAAGAGTCCTATGGACCCGGACACCAAGATCCTTCTGCTCCTCAACACTGCTAAGACTCCTACCCTTGATATTATACTGCTTCATCCTATTGGTCCTGCCAAAATGGATCACCACACATTTATCTGTGTTGAAGTCCATCTGCCACTTCTCTGCCCAGTCTTGCATCCTATCTACGTCTCGCTGCAACTTCAGACATCCCTCCAGACTATCCACAACACCACCAACCTTGGTATCGTCGGCAAACTTACTAACCCATCCCTCCACTTCCTCATCCAGGTCATTTATGAAAATGACAAACAGCAAGGGTCCAAGAACAGATCCCTGGGGCACTCCACTGGTGACTGACCTCCATGCAGAAGAAGACACATCCACAACTACTCTCTGCCTTCTGCCAGCAAGCCAGTTCTGGATCCACAAAGCCAAAGCCTCTTGGATCCCATGCCCTCTCACCTTCTCAAGATGTCTTGCATGGGGGACCTTATCAAATGCCTTTCTGAAATCTGCATAAACCACATCCACTGCTCTTCCTTCATCAATGTGTTCAGTCACATTTTCGAAGAATTCAACTAGGCTCATAAGGCATGATCTGCCTTTAACAAAGCCGTGTTGACTATTCCTGATCATATTGAATTTCTCTAAATGCTCATGAATCCTATCTCTCAGAATCCTCTCCATCAACTTACCGACCACCGAAGTCAGACTCACTGGTCGGTAATTGCCCGGGCTATCCCTATTCCCCTTCTTGAAAATAGGCACCACATCCGCAATCCTCCAATCTTCCAGAACCTCTCCCGTCTCCATCGACGACGCAAAGGTTATTGCCAGAGGCTCTGCAATCACTTCCCTCACCTCCCACAGTAACCTGGGGTACATCCCATCCAGACCCGGCGACTTATCTACCTTGATGGAATTTAACAGTTCCAACACCTCCTCTTTCTTAATGTCCACATACTCAATCTTTTCAGAAAGCCAGACACGTTGAAGAAATTTTGTTCTATTTATTTCTCTGCTGTCACAGTTGCTAAGTGAATCATTAAAATCTCCCTGAAAACTGGAAATGTTTTTTTATTCCTCTGTCTTATTTCACTGCAGATTTTGTTTTCCATTTACTTTTCACAATTTGCTAGATGGTTCCAGGAATGTGAGACTTTAGCAGTGAGACTGGAGACCTTGAGGTTGTTGTTGTGGATAGTTTGGAGGGATGTCAGAAGTTGCAGCGTAACATAGATAGGATGCAAGATTGGGCAGAGAAATGGCAGATGGACTTCAACCCAGGTAAATGTGTAGTGTAATATCAAGGGTAAGAGTCTTAGCAGCGTAGAGGATTAGAAGGACTTTGGGGTCTAGGTCCATAGGACTTTAAATCGGCAGGTAGAAGATGTAGTTAAGAAGGTATATAGTCTACTGGCCTTCATCATTCTGGAATTGAGTTTACGAGTCGGGAGATAATGTTGCAGCTTTGTAAGATCCTAGTCAGACCCCACTTGCAGGACTGTGCTCAGTTCTGGTCGCCTCATTACAGGAGGGATGTGGACGCTATTGAAAAAGTGCAGAGGAGATTAACAAGGATGTTGCCTGGATTGCATGGCATGCCTTATGAGGATAACTTGAGGAAGCTCGGTCTTTTCTCCTTGGAGAGACAAAGGATGAGGGGGGACCTGATAGAGTTGTATAAGATGTTGAGAAGTATAGATTGGGTGGATTCTCAGAGACTTTTTCCCAGGGCTGAAATGGTTGCTACGAGAGGGCACAGGTTTAAGGTGCTGGGTAATAGGTAAAGAGGAGATGTAGGGGTAAGTTTTTCACTCAAAGGGTGTTGGGTGAGTGGAATCGGCTGCCGTCAATGGTGGTGGAGGCAAATTCAATAGGGTTTTTTGAGAGACTTCTGAATGAGTACGTAGGACTTAATAGGATTGAGGGTTATAGGTAAGCCTAGTAGGTAGGGATATGGTCGGTGCAACTTGTGGGCCAAAAGGGCCTGTTTGTGCTGTAATTTTTCTGTGTTCTATGAATTTGATTAAGTTCTTTTTGATAGATAACACAGAGTAGATCTTACTCTTTTTATTGTATTTCTGCATTATACAATGACAATAAAGTTGATTTGAAATGAATTGATTTGGATGAGGGCAATATGATTGTTGGGTCCATCAAAAGGTATTTGATAAAATATCACATATTCTTCAGCTTATTTGTAAAATCAAAGTCCAGGAGACATAAAGAGCAACAACAGCAGAGAATACAAACTGGCCAAGGGGATAAATACAGAGATGAAACATCGAATGTGTTCAAGAGGCGGCTGGATACAACTTGGGCAAATGGGATCAAAGCTTATGGGGAGAAAACAGGATTAGGCTACTGAGTTGGATGATCAGCCATGATTGTGATGAATGGCGGAGCAGGCTCGAAGGGCTACATGGCCTCCTCCTGTTCCTATCTTTTATGTTTCTTTGTTACTTGCTGTTCTCTTGGCTGGGAAGGAGGTATGGAGCGGAGTTCCCTAAGGTTCGTGGATCACTCTTTATGAAAACTGTAAGGGCACAATTTGGAAATACAGGTTCAATACAGATATGCATGGGACATATTTTACACAGAAGGTGGTGGGGGCCTGGAGTACACTACCAAGCAAGATGATTGAGGCAGACACGATAGGATCATTTAAGACTTATCTAGAAAGCCACATGAACAGATTAGGAATAGAGGGATACAAATGGATGGTCTAGTTTGGAACATATGGTTGGTGCAGGCTTGAGGATCAAAGGGCCTGTTCCTGTGCTGTATTGTTCTTTGTTCAGGTGGAGAGGGGCTGGCAAAACAAGTGGAAACCTAGCAGATGAAACTCAATGTACAAAAGTGTGAGGTAATACATTTCAGTGCAAAAAGGAGACAAACCGAATGATACAAGTTTAAAAGGGAGAGCAGGAAAGCAGAGACGTGAAGGTGATTGTACACAAATTGAGGTTTAGAATACAACAGCCAGGACGTTAGGCTGACCCTATGGTCCCTGCTGAAATATTTAAGACACAAGACATAGAAGCGGAATTAGGCCGCTCGGCCCATTGAGTCTACTCTGCCATTCAATCATGGTTGATGTTTTTCTCACCTCCATTCTCCTGCCTTTTCCCCGTATCTCCTTATCAATCAAGAAACTATCTATCTGTGTCTTAAAGACACTCAATGACCTGGCTCCACATTTTTCTGCGGCAAAGAGTCTCACAGATTCACCACTCTTTGGCTGAAGAAATTCCTCCTCGTCTGTGTTTTAATCTGAGATTGTGCCTGAGGTTAATTCTGGATACCACATTTCTCAAAAAGAAGGGAAGGCTTTGGAGAAGATATCGAGGAGATTTACTAGAATGGTTCCAGAGATGAGGAACTTTGGTTATGCAAAAGACTGGAGAGGCTGGGATTGTTCTCTTTGGAGCAGAGAAGGTTAGGAAGAGGTTTGAGATAGCTGGTATTGTCCAAGGAGAGGTTTGATTGACTAAATAATGTTTCCAGTATCTGAAAGGAGGATAATCGGAGGGCACAGATCTGAGGAGATTTACAAAAGATCCATGAGGAGACTTAGGAGAATGTTATTCAACGAGTGATTAGGATCTGGAATGGCTGTTGGAGAATGTGTAGGGGCAGGGTCACTGGTAAATTTCAATTGCACACTAGATCATTATTTGAAAGTGAGAGGAATGGGGAAGTCTGAGGGTGGATGTCAGATCTATTAGCGTGGTCTTTTAAAGAGCTAATGTGGGTATGATAGGCTGAATGGCCTCCATCATTGCAGGAAGCAAGATTCTCTGATTCCAGTTCAGAGGCTGCAATTCACCCAAATAATATGACTAGCCCTCTTTTGGGTTTGTGAACTCAGTGCGGTTGGGCTCAGGTAAGTGAGCATCATGCCCAGAATTGTTGGATAGTATTGGGTTACTGTCAATAGTCATGTGATTCTGAGTCTGTTTGTTAATCTCACACTTTCCCTTGGTCGTCCCCACAATTCTGACAGGTATCTGATTCCGTGCAATCATGTTATGCTCAGTCAGCGGCGTGCCATCAAGGATCAGGACATCTACGGGAAGACAGCAGACAAGTTCCTGTCCTTGATCCCGGAATGCTGTAAGCCGGAGAACCTGGCTGCCATGGAGCGGGAAGAGGAGCATGCTGTCTGGTCTAAAGGTGAGCTTCCATCTTGCAGGTAATGAAGAGTTCAGAAGAGAGAGCAGGGCAAGGGGGCAGGGGTGAGCTCAAATTGGCTAAGTTCCAAAGGAACCAAAAGGGTTGAGAGAGGGGAAGATTTTGACTGTGACGCACACTGCATAGGGAGGGTAAGAAAGATGCCAGTGAATGACTCCCTGGTGACGTTTGATAATCAGAGTTCATGAATTTACAGATATTGAGAGAGATGGATGGGATAAGATGTACCCCAGGCTACTGTGGGAAACGAGGGGGGAGATTGCTGAGCCTCTGGCAATGATCTTTGCACCATCAATGTAGATGGGAGAGGTTCCGCAGAATTGCAGATGTTGTTCCTAAAAGGGAGTAAATATAGCCGTGGAAATTATAGACCAGTAAGTCTAACCTCAGTGGTGATAAGTTGATGGAGAAGATCCTGAGAGGCAGGATTTATGAACATTTGGAGAGGTATAATATGATTAAGAATAATCAGCACGACTTTGTCAAAGGCAGATCATGCCTTATGAGCCTGATTTAATTTTTTAAAGATGTGATTAAACACATTGATGAAGGAAGAGCAGTAGATGTAGTATATATGGACTTCAGCAAGGCATTTGATAAGCTGCCCCATGCAAAGCTTATTGAGAAAGTGAGGGGGACATGGAATCCAAGGGGACACTGCTTTGTGGATCCAGAACTGGCTTGCCCACAGAAGCAAAGAATGGTTATTGATGGGTTATATTCTACAGGGAGGTTGGTCACCAGTGGAGTGCCCCAGGGATGTGTTCTGGGACCTTTACTCTTTTGTGATTTTTATAAATGACTTGGATGAATTGGTAAGTTTGCTGATGACACAAAGGTTGGAGGTGTTGTTGACAGTGTGGAGGAATGTCAGAAGTTGCAGCGAGACATTAATAGGATGCAAGACTGGGCAGAGAAGTGGGGAGTTCAACCCAGGTAAGTGTGAAGTGGTTCATTTCGCCAGGTCAAATAGGATGGCAGAATATAATATTAATGGTAGGACTCTTGGCAGTGTGGAAAATCAGAAGGATCTTGGGGTCTGAATTCATAGGACGTTCAAAGCAGCAGCGAAAGTTGAAGCTGTGGTTAAGAAGGCGTATGGTGTACTGGCCTTCATCAATCGAGGAATTGAGTTTAGGAGTCAAGAGATAAAGTTGAAGTAATATAGGACCCTGGTCAGACCCCACTTGGGATAATGTGTTCAGTTCTGGTCACCTATCACAGGAAGGATGTGGAAGCCATAGAAAGGGTGCAAAGGAGATTTACAAGGATATTGCCTGGATTGGGGAGCATGCCTTACGAGGGTAGGTTGTGGGAGCTCGGCCTTTTCTCCTTGGAGAGATGAAAGATGAGAGGTGACCTGATAAAGGTGTATAAGATGTTGAGAGGTACAGATCAGGTGGATTCTCAGAGGTTTTTTCCCAGGGCTGAAATGGTTGCGACAAGAGGACACAGGTTTAAGGTGCTGAGTTGTAAGTACAGAGGAGATGTCAGAGGTACATTTTTCACTCAAAGGGTGGTGGGTGCATGGAATGGACTCCCAGCACCGGTGGTGGAGGCGGATTCGATAGAGTCTTTTAAGAGACTTTTAGGTAAGTACATGGAACTTAGTAAGATGAAGGGTTATAGATAAGCCTAGTAATCTCTAAGGTAGGGACATGTTCGGCACAACTTTGTGGCCGAAGGGCCTTTGCTGTGCTGTAGTTTTTCTATGTTTTTAGATCAAGAACAACCGTCAGCAATGAATGCCATGAAAACACTGGAAACAGACTGAATAATAACTTCCAAAAAGGAACTGGATAAATATTAGTAAAACAAAAATTTGCAGGGCTACAGGGAACAAACAAATTAGGAACAGAAGATGGCCACTCAGCTCCTCGAGCCTGCTGCCCCATGCAATTAGATCTTAGCTGATCTGATTATAACCTCAACCCCATGTTCCCACTGACTCTCCAATAATCTTTCACCCCGTTGTTCAACAAGAATCTATCAAGCTGTGCCTTAAAAATACTTGGATTCTGTTTCCGCTGCCTTTTGAGGAAGAAAATTCAAAGTCTCAGGGTTGTCTGTCAGAATCTTTTTCCCAGAGTTGAAATGTCTGATACTAAGGGGCATGCACTTAAGGTGACAGGGGGTAAGTTCAAAGGAGAAGGACAGGTTTTTTATGCAGCGAGTGGTAAGTGTCAAGAACCTGCTGTCAGGGATGGTGGAAGCAGATGTAATAGGGGTGTTTAAGGGGCGTTTCAATCAGCACATCAATATGCAAATAATGGAGGGATATGGAGCAAGGGTAAGTTTCTGTGCTATACTGCTGTGTTAATTCTCTGAGAGAGAAAAAAATCTATCTGTTTTAAATGAGTATCTCTTATTTTTAAATAAGGACCCCTAGTTCTAGATTCTCCTACAAGAGGAAACATCCTGTGCACATCCACTCTGTCAATACCCCTCAGGATCCTGGAGATTTTAGTCAAGTTGCCTTATCTCTTCTAAATTCCAACGGATACAAGCCAAACCTCTCCAACCTTTCCTCATAAGACAAGCTGACCATTCCTGATATTAGTCTGGTAAACTTCCATTCAACTGTTCCTAATGCTATGCACAATACTCTGGATGTGACCTCATCAGTGCTCTGTAGAACTGAAGCATAACCTACTTACTCTTGTACTCAATTCCCCTTGCAGTAATAGATAACATTAGCTAATTACTTGCTGTACCTGCATATGAACCTTAGAAGATTCATGCACTAGGACACCCAGATCCCTCTGTATCTCAGAGCAATGTAATCTATCACCATTTAGATAACAAGTTTTTTTTTACTCTTCCTGTCAAAATGGATAATTTCATATTTGGCCATGTTATACTGCAGAGCTTTTGCTGGAAATCTGAAATAAAAACTGAAATGCTGGAAAAACTCAGCATTTGTAGTGGAGAATAATCATATGGACTCAGAATATTAACTCCCCTTTTCTCTTCAAAGATGTACTAGTTAGTGAGGGAGACCTGATAGAGGCCTACAAAATAATAAGACGAATAGACAGAGTGGATGGTCAGAGGCTTTTTCCCAGGTTGAAAATATCAATTACAAGAGGGCACAGATTCAAGATGAGAAGGGGGAAGTTTAAGGGAGATGCAGGGGGGAAGTTTTTCCTCACAGAGAGTGCTGGATGCCTGGAATGCACTGCCAGAGGAGGTGATGGAAGCAGGCACATTAGCAATATTTAAGTGCATCTGGATGGGTACACAAACGGGGAAGGAATAGAGGGATATGGGCTGAGTAAGGGCAGAAGGTATCTTTTAGTTTAGTCAGGGCATCATGATGGGCACAGGAGGGCCAAAGGGCTTGTTCCTGGGCTGTACCTTTCTTTACACCTTGTAAATGCTTCCTGCATTTTTGTTTTTTACAGGGAAGAGCTGGGCTGTGTTCTACTTTCTCAGCTTATTCCCAACTGAATTCTAAAAAAAAGTCCGAACCCCAAATCTCCCCTCCCTCTGTCATGTCATTTTTATTAAATCACTAGGCTTTTCCTTTTAAACCAGTTTTTACTTCCCTGACAATAATTGCACTACTAACATACACAGCTCTTCCTCCATGCTACTCAGGTTGTTTCTTGAAGAATACACTATTGCTCCCACTCCAAAGATGAACTTATGACCTTTATGTAAAAAAAAAAGCCAAGACTGGAATTCTCCCAAAAAAGGTTCTAAATGTCAAATTTGAATGAAAATTGGGGTAATTCATGCTATTTTTTTCAGTGGGAGTTCAGACTCAAATCTCCCGCACTCTGCACTGCAGAAGCCACCAGTGTGAATATCGTTCAATTTCAGAGGGCTTATTCCCACCCGGAAGGCTGAAACCAGCACTGATCTGTGGGCGTCGTGGTCTATGGGCATGCATTTGCAGTGGCCCCATACTGCTGGCCTATGGGTTAGCTGGCTAGCCCTGTGACCCCTGCAACACTGGCCCTGAATTGCCAGACAGCCTGATCATTTAAGACCCAGCACTGACACTCCCCCCATCCCGACTGTTACCTCGGGGGGAGAGACTAGTGGGCTCTGAGGCTCCCATCCCGGAGATGCTAATTTCATTTAAATGAGGTTCAAATAACAATTTAAATGATTTCCGTGCCTCCTGGCTGATTTCTGGAGCAGAGTGGATGCTGCTGGAAATCCGGAGTTGGGAGATGCCATCGCAGTAGGAATACTCGTGCGAACTCCGTGAATCGGCTGATACAAGAATCACCCAGCCTGCTGTATTAAAAAATTAATGCTGTGGGATGGGAAAATAGTGTCCAAAGACCAAATAATGCGTTTCTAAATTCAGAAAATACTCCCAACAATGCTGTATGCATAGGTACAAGAAGCAGCAGTAAGAAATCCAGTCCTTCGAGCTTATTCCACCATTCTACATGATCATGGCTGACCCTTTATCTGAACATCACACTCCGCTCTTTCCCACGTTCTTTAATGTCTTTAGAGTACAGAACTCTAATTCCTTCTTAAATACATTCAGGGATTTGCCCTCCATGGCTTTGTGTGGTAGAGAATTCCACAGGTTCACCATCCTCTGATTGAAGACATTTCTCCTCATCTCAGTCCTAACTGGCACACCTCATATCCTGGGACTCTGACCCCTTGTTCCAGAACCTCCCTTCACCCCCCACTGCGCCAGTCTGTTCAATTTTTATACATGTCCAGTGAAAACAGGCCCAGTTGACTCAATCCGTCCTCAAACAACAATCCTGCCATCCCAGGAATCAGTTTGGTGAACCTTCACTGCACTCCCGCTACGGCAAGAATATCTTTTTCATGCGCCCAATACTCCAGCTGTGGTCTCACCAAGTTGCTGTGCAGCTGCAGTAAGACATTCTTGCTCCTGTACTCAATGTACCAATGTACCACTCTCCTCCTCACCACTTGCTGTACCTGTATGTTTGCCTTCAGTGACTGGGGCACTATTAGAACACTCAGGCCCCAATGTCTCACCATTTAAATAATACTCTGCCATTCTGTTTCTCTGTCTGAAGTGAATAACTCCACGTTATATTGCAACTTCCATGTATTTTCCACCCACTCAACTTGATTCCCTCATCCAAATTGTGGTGGAGGCAGATACTCTGGAGATATTTAAGAAATACTTAGATGGGCACATGAACAGAATGGGAATGGAGGGGTATAGAAAACTGATTTGAAATAGGGATCATGAGCCTTGGGAGTCCCTGGGAAGTGTGTAAATAGATGATGATATTGATGTACTTGTTTTTATCTTACAGGTGCTTTGGTCCACCTTGTTGTCTAACGAGGGGCATACACGCGATGGGTCGTGAGGGGACTGCTCTTGGACCTTTTTCGAGAGTATCCTACTGCTTCACACCGTTAGTGTATGCTTGACCTGGACCATCTGATAGGCAACATGACAGCGCAGTGACTATAGCTATGCTGTGCAGATACATGGATTTGGGCCTGTGTCTGTGGGAGTTTGCGCATTCTCCCCGTGCTTGCGTGGGTTTTCTCCGGGAGCTCCGGTTTCCTCCCACATCCCAAAGATGTGCTCTTAGGCTAATTGGCAAAACAAATTCTCCCTAAATTGTCTCAAATTTGGTTTTTAATCCATAGATCTATAAACATGGACAGGGATCGCGTGTAGAAGTGAGAAAATCGAGGTGGCAGCGCGGGCTCGTTGGGCCGAAGGGCCTGTTTCCCATGCTGTTTTGTTCTTTGCTCTATATATATTGTGAATAGTAGCATCTATGGTGAGAGAAACAGTTAATATTTAGAGTCTGGGTACCTCTTTGAAACTGGTTTGAAGCCACTCTGAACACGAGTCACTTGGACTTGAAATGTTAACTCTGTTTCTCTCTCCACAGATGCTGCCAGAGCTGCTGAGTTTATCTAGAAATTTCTGTTTTATTACCTAGTGAGATTTAGTTGACCCTAGTTGTCCAAGCAGAATACCCAACATTCCTTCATTCTCATGATTTTGGCCTATGTTGCAATTCCTGTCCAGTTGTGCTGATGGTGTGTTCTGCTTCCCTATCCACGTAATGGATTCCAGCAGAGTTTCTGAGAGGTATGGTGGATGGATCTCTGATATCCATCTCAATGTTTGATTATTAAAGGAAGGAACAAGGGCTTGCATTTCTATAGCATCTTTCCCAGCTCAGATGTTAAAAGGCCCCTAAACATTATTATGCAACGAACGAGACAGCTATTTCATTCATGTTTATTATGGGATAAAAATTAACCCTACCCACTGGGGAAATGTCTCTTGCTTCTCATCCTGGCACTGGGCAGACAGATGAGGGCATCTCCTGGTTAGAGGAATGTTAGCTTCTACAGCCATTCACCTAGTCAGAGCCACCTAGTGCCTGAGAGCTGGTGTCCATGCCCCATCTTGTGGCTGACGCCAGCATTTTTTTTACTTCAAAAATATACTTTATTCATTAAAATATATCAATTAAACCATTGCAAACCTATATGTCTAAAACTTGCAAACAGTACAGAAAAAGTAATTTTTACAGTCCTATACAAAATTACAGTCATTACATTTCAAAACTTAATACTATATACATGCCTCAGGTTTTACTCTGTGCCATTATTTCTCAGATTGGCACTCAGTTACACAGGCAGAGGGTATTCTGCAGTTCCCAGGCCCTCAGTCTGCCTCTGTTGAAAGGCTTTACAATGTGGCCCTTTCCCATTGTGCCTTTGCAGCAGCTGCTCTAGGTTCTTTCAACTGGAAGATCAGCAAGTTTTGTGCGGACCAGAGTGCGTCCTTCACCAAGTTGATGATCCTCCAGCAGCAGTTGATATTTGTCTCGGTGTGCGTCCCCAGAAACAGCCCATAGAGCAGAGTCCTGCATCACTGAGCTGCTCAGGATGAATCTCGACAAATAACACCGCATCTGAATCCAGACCTTCTTTGCAAAAACACAATCCACAAGGTGTGCAGCCATCTCATCAGTCCCGCTTCTTCTTCGAAGGCCGAGTGCGGTGATGTTGAGACCTCGAGCATGCATAAAGGATCTGACGGGGAGTGCCTTTCTCGCCACCAGCCAAGTCAGATCTTAGTGCTTGTTTGTGAGTTCTGGTGATGAGGCATTCTGCAAGATGAGACTGACAGTCTGCTCAGGAAACCATCCAACAGGATCCGCCATCTCCTTTTCTCTCAGGGCTTCCAGGACGTTATGCCATGACCACTGGTTGGTTGCCATGGTCAAAACTGTGTTTGCAGAAAAATTCCTTCACAAAGGGCTTGGAGCATTCTGCGGCAGTATGGCCAGTCCCATCCTCCACAACACTTGGGACAGGTAGAACCTCAAAGAGTGGCACTTAGTGTATCGACGATCTACGCACAGCTTGATGCAACAGTGCACAAAGATGGCCATCAGGATGAGTGTGGCATTGGGAACATTTTTCCCTCCGTTCTCTGGAAATCTGTGCATTACTTCTCTCCAGACACATCCATCTTTGAAGATGGCCTGGGTCACTGCTGCTGCACAGAACTTGGGGTAAGCCAGACCTGCGCCACATACAACAACATGGACAACACCTCGCATCGGATCACCTGGTTTTTTTCTGCTGATGGAGAGGGAGTGTTGCTCCCGCAAGCCCAGTTTTTGCTTGGCTTTGGCGATGCCCTTGTCCCACATTTTGGCACATGCCCCTGCCGCTCCAAACCATATCCCCAGCACCTTCAGGTAATCTAGCTTGACGGTGAAGAGGACAAAGGATTTGTCTGCCCAGTTCCCAAAGTACATGGCCTTGTTCTTGCCCTGGTTGACTTTGGCTCCCGAAGCCAGCTCAAACTGCTAGCAGATCTGGAGGAGCCTGCGAATAGATGAGGGGTCCGAGCAGAAGACAGCCACATCATCCATATACAGGGATGCTTTGACCTGCGTGCCTCCGCTGCCTGGGATTGTCACCCCTTTGATGCCAGGGTCACTTCTGAGGGCCTTGGCAAAGGGTTCAATGCAACACACAAAAAGGACGGAGGAAAGAGGGTAGCCCTGCCTGACTCCAGATGTGACCTGGAACCTCGCTGAATCCCACCCATTGATTGAAACTGTGCTACTGATTCTGTGTAGAGCAGTCGGATCAAATTGTGGATTCTCTCCCCAAAGCCAGCCATCGTGAAGCTGTGTGATATTCTGTCAAACGCCTTCTCCTGGTCTAGGCTGATGAGGCAGGTATCCACCCACCTGTCTTGCACGTAAGCAATCGTATCCCTGAGTAGACGAGGCTATCAGAGATCTTCCTGCCGGGTACAGCACAGGATAGATCACTGACCCCAGAGTGGATTTGACACCAGCTATTACAGGGATTTCAGCTCATGCTGAGTTAGCTCCTCACATCCTGACTCGTGTTGGTGCAATGGTCAATCTCAGGCCTGTGTCACTTTTTTGGTGACCCTGCTCTTCGTTCAGCTGGTACTAAGAAGTGTGTTTGTGTTAATCGGAGTTGCATTTCTGTTGTCAGTAGACGAAAGTAGACATCTTTTGTTATATTTGATGTCAGGACAGGGGCATCACTGGCTGGCCAGCATTTATTGTCCATTCCTAGTTGCTCTTGAAAAGGTGGTGGTGAGCTGTCTTCTTGAACTACTGCAGTCTTTGAGGTGTGGGTACACCTATAATGCTGTTAGGGAGGGAAATCCAGGTTTTTAACCCAGCGATGGTCAATGAAGGTTGATCTGTTTCCAAGTCAGCATGGTGAGTAGCTTGGATGGGAACCTCCAGGTGGTCCTGGGTATCTGCTGTCCTTGTCCTTGTAAATGGAAGGCTGTGGGTTTGGAGGCTGCCATCTAAGGAGTCTTGGTGAGTTCTTACAGAGCATCTTGTAAATAGTACTGCTGTATCTGTTAATTCTCAGTTACTTCCCACTGGTTTGCTTACTGCATGGTTTTACCCTGGGGCCCTTAATTTC
Organism: Sphyrna mokarran; assembly: GCA_024679065.1. NCBI lineage: Eukaryota > Metazoa > Chordata > Chondrichthyes > Carcharhiniformes > Carcharhinidae > Sphyrna > Sphyrna mokarran. The sequence goes on from JAGIQG010000010.1 coordinate 107,260,400, forward strand.
CAAAACAGACAAAGGACAAACACAAGTTAAGGTTCAAAAGGTTTATTAATAATAACACTATTAACCCTTAAATTACCTACATAAAACAAGAGATTCAAGTATACTACCTGCAAAGATGGTTTGGTTAAACTGCAGGCTCGAATTCTCTGAGTCCCTCTGGTCTGTCATCACGAAGGTGAGTCTCGACAGCAGTTTCTTCCTTCTCCCTCGTTGAGTCTTCGCTGCTGGCGTCTGAAAATGTGTCTCTTTATCCCCTGTCTGATGGCCTTCCCAGAAACCTCTCTGGTTTCTGGCCAACGAGCCCCCAGGAGGGTGGGGGGGGAAGCAATACCCAGTGGGTTTCTTGATGTCTGTCTGACAGGACATCAGCCTCCACCCCCAGTGTCCATCTCTATGCTGTTGCTTTCATGTAACCTGTTATCACATTAAGCCAACTTGCAGGAACTTTGGGTGACAGAATGTCTGGCCCGAACTGACTTCTAACGATAGTAAGTAGTCTGACAACACCAGGTTAAAATCCAACTGATTTATTTGATAGTAAACTCGCAAGCTTTCGACTCTATGGCCTTCGTCAGACTACTTGCTGTGTTTACCCCAGTCCAACGCCGGCATCTCTACATTCTAACAATAGGCCAGTGCATTTCAATGGGGTACAACGATCTCCCGCTAAGTAGCAGTAGGATGCAACAACCTTTGATGAGTGATTGATGAATCAGGCTCAGACATGTTTGTGTATTGTACACTTGGCCTGCCCGAGGTTTGACTGTGTTTGATTTTAATATGCGTAGTTCTTTAATTTAAGATATCCAGTTTTATCAGCCTTAAAACTAGGCCCTGTTTATTTTACAGAACACACTGCTACTGCTGAGTGTTGGTGGTAGAGGGAGTGTTTGTAGATGTGGTGCCAATCTGATATGGGCTGCTTTGAACTGGATGCTGTTGAGCTTGTTGGGTGTTGTTGGAACTGCACCCATCCAGGCAAGTGGAGAGTGTTCCATCACACTCCTGATTTATGTTGTGTACATGGTGCACAAGCTTTGGAGAGTCAGGAAATGAGTTACTTGCTGCAGGATTCCCAGCCTATGATCTGGTCTAGCAACAGTATTTACATGGCTAGTCCCAGTTAAATAACTCTCAGGATGAAGGCAGTAGGGACTAACCCATCCACAAAACCTGCAGACTGCATCCGCAGGAGGATGAGATCTGCAATTGGGGTTCACCTTTTGTGTAACACCTAGATCACCAAGACAAACATGTCAGTGAGGTTTTTCTGTAAATCTGTGGCTGTACTAATTATATTGTTACACTGTTATTGCCAGCTGTGGCAGACACTAATGGGTGTTGTGGCTTCATTGACTTTTTTACGCTCATTGTCTTCTTGTGTGTCTGCAGCTCATGGGAGTCCGAGTGTTGACACCTCTTCTGTTACTGCTGCACTGTCCAAGCCCTCCACTCCCGCCCGCATTGCACTATTCATGAGGCAGCAGAGCACAGGCTCTGACACAGTCAACCCACCCCGGTCGCCAGGAGGGGTGGGGACAGATTCACCCACCTGCAGCCCAGCCCACAGCAGGTGGGAGGATGTGTCCGAGCTGGACTCAAACTACTTGGAGTACCTCCGAGATGCTCGTCACCACATCGACCGCTGTGCCAGGGCCTGCGGTAAGTGGTCAGCGCCTTACGATGGACAGCAGCCTGATCCTCGCAATGTCCCACCTGTTCCATTTGATGCCAATGCCATCAATCCACACATGGATCACTTTGGTCGGGACAGCTTCCACATTCAAAATCAAAGCTGGATCAAACCAGACACGGCTGCCAAGAATGAGGGGCTGGAGAACGGTGACTGGGATGTAAAATACAACAAACGTAACATCATCATCACTCCCCAGAGTAAGAAACGCAGCCTTCAGACAGAAGCAGGGCCAACAAAGCCACAGCTCCAACTGCCCACCTCCAATATGAAGCACAGTGAGCGAGAGGACATTGAGCTGTGGGCAGCAGACGACTGGCCAGACAGTAGCAGCTCCTTGCTAAATGGCTCGCAAGACAGGAACTCATCCGACCAACTGCCTGGAGCCTTGGAGCGCAATGAGAACTGCCTGATGGTCAAGAAAGTTCGATGGAACATGCCCGAGAGAAAGTGGCCCGGGCTGGAAGAGCAAGTGACAGAGGACTGGAAAGGAATGCCGAAAACAGGAGAGGCTCAGCAGGTTTTGGGAAATGAAGCTTGCTGCCTCCAAGGATCAGCTGCAGTGGGAGTGACACAGGAACACGGAGTAGTCCCTGACAGTAAGCCTGAGGGAGCGTCCATCAGCCATCAATCCCCCGCAGGCTCTGAGTCCATTGACCGTCTGATTGATGAACTGCTAGACCAAGCGCCAGCGGAGGCAAATGGGAAGGGACTGAATATAGAAAAGTTTACTGAAGAACTGCAGGAAATGGAGGCTCAGATGGGAGGCAGGTGTCACACAGAGGAAAGGACAAAAGACAGAGGGGATGTGCAGTCTGAGGAGGAGGAGCCAGACGATGAGAATGAGAGCCCCTCTTTGCATCACAGTAACAATTGGCCAGCAGGCTATGGGAGTCTGCCTTTGGTGAGATCGGAGTCCGGGATAACAGCCAGCCCTGATCAAGGCGGACAAGCACAGAGCCAGCCTTTCACAGGTAGGAGAGTGAGAGCCAGAACCCCAAACCAGGGTTATTGTTGAAGCTTTATAAACTACTGGCTCCCAGTGCTCAGCACCATCTGCTGAGTTGTATTGAAACCTGGGAACCACACTGCAGGAAGGATGAACGAGCAAACGACAGGAGGCAACGAGTAGCGATAACAGGATCTTTCTCAGGCTGAAGGCAGTAACCAGTGGAACGCTGGGACCACAGCTCTTCACAATATAAATTAATGGAAGGAACAGAGCATACTGTGGCCAAATTCAGCGATGATTCACTGTGGGAGGGAAGGCAAGTTATAAGGATAGAAATAGTTTGCAGAGAAATTTTAACAGGGTAAGCGAGTGGGCAGAAAATTGGCGAATGGAATTGAATGTGGAGAAGTGTTCATTTTGGAAGCAAGAATGAAAACACAGGTTATTATTTAAATGGACAGAAGCTGCAGAAAGATGGAGCACAAAGGGACTTGAGGGATGTTGTTCATGAAAGCCAGAAAGCAAGCACACTGTGACAGGAAGTAATAGGGAAAGTTGGAGTATTAAAGTAAGATTTTGCTGCAAAGTACAAGTGAAGCCACATTTAGTTTTGGTCCATGTATTTAAAGAAAGATATTATCATTGGCAACAATGCAAAGGAAATTTACCAGGATGACCCCGGGTATGGAGGGACAAGGAAAGATTAAACAGGTTAGATCTGTGATCATTGGAGTTCCAATGCTAAAATCAAGGTTTAATCAGTAGGGGAATTAGAAGTTAGAGATAAGGCAGGAAATTGGACTTAGTGAGTGTTAGATCAGCCATGGATCATTCAATGGAGAAGCAGGACAGAAGAAGTGAATGACCTCCTCACTGTTTCTCCTGGTCTACGAGGCCTTAAGGAGTATGCAGAGAAGATTTTTTTAACAGTACAATACAAGAGTTAAGGGACATTGGTTAATGCAGAGAGACTGGAGAGATTGGGGTTGTTCTGGAGCGGTGACGGTTAAGAGAAAATTGAATCAAAATGTTCTGATACAGCAGGTGGGGAGAAGCAATTTCCAGTGCCCAGAGGGTTGGAAAGCTGAGGAGAGATGAAGAGAATTTTTTTTACCCAGTGAGTTGTTGTGATCTGGAAAACAATACATAAAAACTAGGAGCAGAAGTAGACCATCTGGCCCCTCGAGCCTGCTCTGTCATTCCTTAAGATCATGATTCATCTTTTCATGAACTCAACTCCACTTACCCACCAGCTCACCATAACTCTTAATTTCTTTACTGTTCAATAATCTATCTTTACCTGAAAAACATTCAGTGAGGCAGCCTCAACTGCTTCACTGGGCAGAGAATTCCACAGATTCACAACCCTTTGTGTGAAGAAGTTCATTCTCAACTCTCCTAAATTTGCTTCCCCTTATTTTGAGGCTATGCCCCCTAGTTCTAGTTTCACCTGCAAGTGGAAACAACTTCCCTGCTCTATTTTCTATGCTGCCAGAAACAGATTCAGTTTGCTTATCAATCACAAGTAGGCTTAATTCATAAGAATATAAGGAATAGGAGCAGGAGTAGACTATCTAACCCTTCAAGCCTGCCCTGCCATTCAATAAGATCACAGCTGATCTGAAGTGAATCAGTTCCACTTTTCCGCTGTCTCCCCATATCCCTTAATTCCCTTGTCTGTCAGAAATCTACCTACCCATAACTTAAATATATTCAGTGAGGAAGCCTCCACCACTCCAATGGGCAGAGAATCCCAATGATTCACCATCCTTTGAGTGAACAAGTTCCTCCTCAACTCCATTCTGAACTGACTGTTTTTCTCTTCTAACCCCCTCATCTCCAGTTATCAGCCTGGTGAACCTTCTGTGTACTCCTTCCAAGGCCAATATATCCTTTCGCAAATAAGGGGACCAAAACTGCACACAGTACTCCAGTTGTAGCCTCACCAGTGCCCTATACAGTTGCAACAAGACTTGCCTGCTTTTATATTCTATGCCCCTCACTATAAAGGCCAACGTTCCATTCGTCTTCTTGATCACTTGATGCACCTGTAGACTATGTTTTTACTATTCATGCACAAGGACCCCAGGTCCATCAGCACCGTCGCATGCTGCAGCATTTCACCCTTTAAATAATAATCCCGCCTACTATTATTTGTACCAAAGTGGATAACCTCACATTTGCTAACATTATACTCCATCTGCCAGGTCCTCACCCACTCACTCAGCCTATCCAGATTTCTCTGCAGGCTTTCCACACCTTCCACGCAATTTGCTTTTCCACTCATCTTCGTGTCATCAGCAAATTTTGTTACCCTACACTCAGCCCCCTCTTCCAGATCGTCTATGTAAATGGTAAACAGTTGATCCCTGCAGCACTCCACTAGTCACCAACTGCCAACTAGAATAGCACCCATTGATTCCAACTCTCTGCTTTCTGTTAGATAACCAATCTTCAATCCACGCTAACATCTTGCTCCCAATTCCGTGCACCCTAACATAGAACATAGAACACTACAGCACAAACAGGCCCTTCGGCCCACAAGTTGTGCCGAACACATCAAAACCTACCCAGCCATAGACCTATCTATAACCCCCAATCCCACTGCATCCCATATACTCATCCAGAAGTCTTTTAAAAGACCCCAGCGAGTTTGCCTCGACCACCATCGATGGCAGCCGATTCCATTCACTCACCACCCTCTGAGTGAAAAACTTTCCCCTAGTATCCCCTCTGTACTTGCTTCCCTGCACCTTAAATCTGTGCCCTCTCGTTGCGACCATTTCAGCCCTGGGAAATAGTCTCTGAGAGTCCACCCTATCTATTTCTCTCAACATCTTGTAAACCTCTATCAGGTTGCCTCTCAACCTTCATCACTTCAGGGAGAACAGTCCCAGTTCCCTCAACCTGTCTTCATAAGGCATGCCTCCCAATCCAGGCAACATCCTTGTAAATCTCCTCTGCACCCTTTCAATGGCTTCCACGTCCTTCCTATAGTGAGGCGACCAGAACTGCGCACAGTACTCCAAGTGTGGTCTGACAAGGGTCCTATAAAGCTGCAGCATTACCTCCTGACTCCTGAACTCAATCCCTCGAAGAATGAAGGCCAGTACACCGTAAGCTTTCTTAACCACATCCTCCACCTGGGAGACCGATTTGAGAGTCTTATGGACCCGGACCCCAAGATCCCTCTGCTCTTCCACACAGCTAAGACTCCTACCTTTGATAGTGTACTCATTCATCCCGTTGGATCTGCCAATATGGACCACAACACATTTATCCGCGTTGAAGTCCATCTGCCACTTCTCCGCCCAGTCTTGCATCCTGTCGATGTCATGCTGCAACTTCTGTCATCCTCCAATCCTCCGGAACCTCTCCCCTCTCCATCGACGACGCAAAGATCATCGCCAGGGGCTCTGCAATGACATCCCTCACCTCCCACAATAACCTGGGGTACATCCCATCTGGTCCCGGACACTTGTCTATCTTGATAGCATTTAAAAGTTCTAACACATCCGCTTCCTTAATATCGACATACTCAATCTTTTCAGTCTGCCGCAAACTTGTAGTGCATCCTCCCAGATCACTTTCCACCGTGAATACTGAGGCAAAGTACTCATTAAGCACCTCTGCCATTTCTTCCGGTTCCATACAGACTTTTCCCCCTTCACCTTTTATAGGTCCTATCACTTCTCTTCTCATCCTTTTACTTTTCACATATTTGTAGAAGGCCTTGGGATTCTCCTTAATCCTACCAGCCAAGGCATTCTCATGACCCCTTCTGGCTCTCCTAATTTCCTTTTTAAGCTCTCTTCTATAAGCCTTATACTTCTCTAGATCCCCAACATCTCCGAGCTCTTTGAACCTTTTATACACCTTTCTTTTCTTCCTGACTAGGTTCACCACAGCCTTCGTGCACCATGGTTCCCGCATCCTACCAAAACCTCCTTGTCTCACCAGAACGTTGTCGTGCAAAGCTCCAGACAAGCATTCCTTGAATATCTGCCACCTTCCTTCTGTGCTTTTCCCCAAGAACACCTCCTTCCAGTTTATTCACCCCAACATCTGCCTGATGTCTTCATATTTTCCCTTATTCCAGACAAACACCTTCCTAGCCTGCCTGATCCTATCCCTTTCCAATGCAAGGGTGAAGGAGATAGAATTATGATCTCCATCCCTAAGATGCTCTCCTACCGATAGATCCATCACCTGTCCTGGTTCATTAGCTAATACCAGGTCCAGTACAGCCTCTTCTCTCGTAGGCTTGTCCACGTCCTGTGTCAGGAAACCCTCCTGAACACACCTAACAAACTCCTCCCCATCCAAACCCCTTACCCTTGGGATATTCCAGTCGATGTTTGAGAAATTGAAGTCTCCCATCACAACAACTGTTATTTCTACATCTCTCCAGTATCTGTTTCCCAATCTGCACCTCAACTTCCCTGTCACTATTGGGCGGCCTATAGAATACACCCAGCAACGTCACCGACCCTTTGCTATTCCTAACTTCCACCCACAGAGACTCCGTAGACATTCCCTCCTCGGTATCCACCTTCTATGCAGCCATGACACTGTCCCTGATCAACAGTGCCACTCCACCACCTCTTTTGCCTCCCTCCCTGTCCTTCCTGAAGGATCTGAATCCCGGGACCTGTAGTACCCAGTCCTGTCCCTGAGACATCCAAGTCTCTGTAATGGCCACCACATCACAATCCCACGCAGCAATCCACGCCCTAAGTTCATCCACCTTATTTACTACACTCCTGGCATTAAAATAGACACAGCTCAGTCCCTCAGACTGGACATTTCCCTTCTCCCCCACTTGTCTAACCTGCCTCTCATCCTGCCTAGAGTCCTTCCCTACCTTGGAGCTAACTTCCTTGCTCCCAGTCTCCACATCACTATTCCCTCCCCCTAACCTTTCTAGTTTAAAGTCCCCCCAGTAGCCCTAGCCAGTCTTCCCGCCAAGATATTAGTCCCCCTGGGATTCAGGTGCCACCCGTCTTTGCTGTACAGGTCACACCTGCCTCTAAAGAGGTCCCAGTGATCCAGGAACCAGAATCCCTGCCCCCTGCTCCAGTCCCTCAGCCACGTATTCAACCTCCACCTCATACTATTCCTGCTCTCACTCTCCCGAGGCGCAGGCAGCAATCCTGAGATTACTACCTTCGCTTTCCTCTCTCTCAGCTGCCTACCCAGTTCCCTATAATCCCTTTTCATGTCCACTTCCCTCTTCCTGCCTATGTCAGTAGTCCCTATATGTACTACAACTTCCAGTTCCTCACCCTCCCCTTTCAGGATGTCCGGGACGCGTCCAGAGACATCCCGAATCCCAGCTCCAGGGAGACATACCACCATCCGCGACTCCTGTGTGCGTCCACAAAAACGCCTGTCCGCCCCCCTCACTAGGGAGTCCCCTATAAACACTGCCTTTTTACTCTGTTTTTTAGGTTTTTGTTTAGCTCCAGGGAGCTGGCCACCGCTGCCTCCCTTGGATGAGCTGTCCCCCACAGTAGTACTCAGGCAAGAGTACTTATTTTGAAGGGGGACATCCACCGGTGTACTTTCCATCACCTGAGGTTTCCCCTTTCTAATAGTTACCCATGTGCCTTCTCCCCTTTGCCCTGGTGTGACTACTTGTCTGTAGCTCCTATTAATAATCTCCTCATTCTCCCTAATGAGTCGAAGGTCCTCAAGCTGCATTTTCAGTTCTTTTACCTGGTCCCGTAGGGATTGCAGCTCCACACAGCAATCACAGGTATGGACATCTGGGAGACCAGGAGCCTCCAAGACCTCCCACATGTTACACTGGCAACAACATGCTGGCCTCACACCCATGCTTGCCCCTTTTTAGTAACCCAGAGAAAAAAAAAGTAAGAAAGATAAAAAAAAAACTTACCTTGCCTCCCCTTTTTGCTTAGGCCCTGTGAGCCAAGGACCTTACAGCTCACACAAAAACAAACTTACCTGCTCCTTCTCAGAGCTCCTCTCTGTCTCTCTCTCTCTTTTTTTAGGTTAGAGGAGTGGGGGGGGGAGGTTGGGATACTCTACTTGTGTAGAGTATCGGGATTCCACACCACCCCAATTTATAGTGAGGTTGAAAAAAAAACTACACTACCCAAGGTGCTTTGCAACACCTTCCGGGTTTACAAGTTTAAAAAGTTTAAAAAAAACTAGTAAAATTTAGACTTAAAAATCGCTCTACTCACTCACAAGCTCTCCACTTGCAAATCGCTGCATCTCCACAGTGCTCCCAAGGAACAATTAGGAACAATTAACCTTCTGCAGCAATCACTGTTTCACACTGTGAAACAAATTTACACTGCAGTGAAGTTACTGTGAAAATCCCCTTGCCAGCATACAGTCCGGTATACACTGAAAGAAAATTTAGTGTGACCAATTCACCTAACCAGCACATCTTTGGACTGCGGGGGGTGATGAGAATTGAACACAATATTCCAAATGTGGTCTCACCAACATCTGGTATAATTGCAGCATAACCCCACGGCTCTTAAACTCAAATCCCCTGTTAATAAACGCTAACACATTATAAGCCTTCTTCACGGCTCTATCCACTTGAATGTCAACCTTCAGAGATCTGTGGATATGAACCCCAAGATTTCTGTGTTCCTGCACATTCCTCAGAACCCTGCTGTTGACCCTGTAATCCACATTCAAGTTTGTCCTACCAAAATGAATCACCTTGCACTTATCAGGGTTAAATTCCATCTGCCATTTTTCAGCCCCGCTCTGCATCATATCAATGTCTCTTTGCAGCCTACAAGAGCTCTCCACTTCATCCACTATTCCACCCATCTTGGTATCATCAGCAAATTTACTAACCCACCCTTCAGCTTCTTTTTCCAAGTCACTGATAAAAATCACAAATAGCAGAGGATCCAGCACTGATCCCTGTGGTACACCACTGGTAACTGGCCTCCATTCTGGAAATTTTCTCTCCACCACCACTTTCTGTCTTCTATGAGACAGCCAGCTACTTACCCAATCAGCCAAATTTCCTTCTATTCCGCACCTTCTTACTTCCTTCACGAGCCTACCGTGGGGAATCTTATCAAACACCTTACTAAAATCCATATATACGACATCAACTGCTCTACCTTAGTCTACACACTTAGTTACCTCCTCAAAGAATTCAATCAAATTTATGAGGCAAGAGTTACCCCTCATGACTATCCTGGATTAAGCTGCAGGTTTCCAAAGTCATAAATCCTATCCATCAGGATGTTTTCCATTAACTTACTGACCACTGAAGTAAGACTAACTGGTCTATAATTACCAGGTCATTCCTATTTCTGTTGGAGAGGAACAACATTTGTCACTCTACAGTCCTCTGGCACAATTCCCGTGGACAGTGAGGACCCAAAGATCAAAGCTAAATGCCTTTCAAAGTATCCTAGGATGTATTCCATTTGGCCCATAGGACTTATCAACTCTCATGTTTTTCAAAATTGCTAATACATCTTCCCTCAAAACGTCTACCTCCTCCATCCTATCAGCCTGTATTACACACTCATTCTCAAAAACAGGGCTCCTCTCCTCAGTGAATACTGAAGGAAAGTATTCATTCAATGCCTCACCTATCTCTTTTGACTCCATGCACAAATTTCCACTACTATCCTTGACCGCCCTCACCTCACCTCAGTCGTTCTTTTATTTCTCACATAAAAGTAAAAAGCCTTGGGGTTTTCCTTGATACAATCCGCCAAGGACTTCTCATGACCCCTCCTAGCTCTCTTAAGCCCTTTTTTAACTCATTCCTTGCTATGTTGTAACCCTCAAGCGACCCAACTGAACCTTGTTTTCTCATCCTTACATACGCTTCCTTTTTCCTCTTAACAAGAAATTCAACCTCCTTTGTGAACCATGGTTCCCTCACTCGGCCATTTCCTTCCTGCTTGCCAGGGATGTACCTATCAAGTAGTAGTAGTACTTGTTCCTTGAACAAGCTCCATGTTTCATTTGTGCCTTTCCTGACCATTTCTGTTCCCATTTTATGCTTCCTAATTCTTGCCTAATCACATTATAATTATCCCTGCCCCAATTCTATGTTCATATGTTCTATGTTCTATGTTCTAATTATAAACCTTGCCCTGCTGTGTGACCCTATCCCTCTTCATTGTAGTATTGAAAAGACACCGAATTGTCATCTCTATCTCCAAAGTGCTCTCCCACAAACAAACAAATCTAACACTTGGCCCAATTCATTACCCGGTACCAAGTCCAATGTGGCCCCACCTCTTGTTGGCTTATCCAGATATTGTGTCAGGAAACCCTCCTGCACACAATGTACAAATCATGCCCCATCTGAACTATTTGACCTATAAAGGGTCCAGTCAATATTTGTAAAGTTAAAGTCACCCATGATAACTACCCTGTGACCTCCTCACCTGTCCACAATCTGCTTTTCCATTTCCTCCTACACATCTCTATTACTATTTGGGGGCCTACAGAAAACTCCTAACAATGTGACCAATCCTTTCTTATTTCTAACTTCAGCTCATATTACCTCAGTAGACAGATCACCCTCGAAATGCCTTTCAGCAGCCATTAAACTATCCTTGATTAACAATGCTACTCCTCCACCTCTTTTACCATCTTCCCTACTCTTACAGAAATATCTATACCCTAGAACTGCCAACAGCCATTCCTGTCCCTGTTCTAACCATGTTTCCGTAATGGTCACAACAACATAGTCCCAAATATCAATCCAAGCTCCAAGTTCGCCTACCTTATTCCGGATGTTCCTTGCATTGAAGTAGATACATTTCAACCCACCATCCTGTCTGCCTGTACACTGCTGCGACCTTGATATCTTCCTCATTACCTCACTACCCTCAACACTGGCTTCTGGACTACAGCTCATTTTCCCATTCCCCCTGACAAATTATTTTAACCCCTCACCCCCAGCTGAAGAGCCGGAGCAAATTTCCCTCCCAGGATATATATCGGTGCCTCTCTGGTTCAGATGCAAACCGTCCTGTTTGTCCAGGTCCAACCAGAATGTGTTCCAGTTATCCATGTAAATGAAACCCTTTCTCCTACACCATCCCTGCAGCCACATGTTTACCTGCTCTCTCTCCCTATTCCGCAACTCACTAGCATCTCAGCTTTTCTAGTCTCTCTATCTAGTAGACTGCTGAGTATTTCAGCATTTTCTGAGTTTACTTCACTTTGGCAGCTTCCACTGCATTTTGCTTTTATATCAGTAGGTTTTTATTAGTCAAAGCGATCAAGAGATTTGGAGCAATGATGGAGTTCAGGTGTCATTCAGTTATGATCTAGTTTAATGCCAGGACAGATTTGAGGGCTGAATGGTCTCCTGTTCCTACACCAGTTCTAATATTAAACAGTAAGCAGTCTTGCAACACCAGGTTAAAGTCCAACAGATTTATTTGGAATCACGAGCTTTCAGGATGCTGATCCTTCATCAGTTGAGCATTGATGATCTCTATCTTACAAACTGTTTCCATTCTCTTGCTATTTTTTTCTCCAATTTTCAATCACCTGATGAAGCAGCAGCTTGTGATACCAAATAAATCTGCTGGACTTTAATCTGGTACTGTGCCCACCTCAGTCCAACACCGGCATCTCCACATCAATGTTAAACAGCCCAGAGTATATACTTACTGAAGAGATGGAATCAATGCTGCTATTCTGTTGGCAGTTGGTGACGAGTGGAAGGCTGCAGGGATCGGTGCTGGGGCCTCAACTGTCTACCATTTACACAGATGATCTGGAGGAGGGCATTACCTCACAAGTGCATTGTGAGGTAATGCACTTTGGCAGGAACAATAAATGTGTAGAGTATAGGGCTAATGGTAGGGCTCTTAATAGTGTTGAGGAACAGAAGGATCTTGGTGTATGTGTCAATAGATCCCTGAAAGTAGGCAGTAAAGTGGATAAAGTTGTTAAGAAGGCTTAGGGAGTCTTAGCTTTTATTGGTAGGGGGATTGAATTTAGGAGCCGCAGCATCATGTTGCAGCTGTACAAAACTCTAGTGCGGCCGAACTTGGAGTATTGTGTGCAGTTCTGGTCGCCACATTATAAGAAAGATGTGGAGGCATTGGAGAGGGTACAGAGGAGGTTTACTAGGATGTTGCCTGGTATGGAGGGCAGGTCCTATGAAGAGAGGTTGAAGGATTTGAGGTTGTTTTCGTTAGAAAGGTGGCGTTTAAGAGGTTAGTTGATAAGTATATGGATGAGAAGGGAATGGTTTAGTTAGGAGGGGCATTGCTTTTTATTTTTGGTCGGCACAACATCGAAGGCCGAAGGGCCTGTTCTGTGCTGTATTGTTCTATGTTCTATGTTCTATGAGGGGGCTGAGTGTAGGGTAATGAAATTTGCTGATGACACAAAGATGAGAGGAAAAGCAAATTGCACGGAAGGTGTGAAAAGTCTGCAGAGAGATCTAGATAGGCTGAGCGAGTGGGCGAGGACCTGGCAGATGGAGTATGATGTTAGCAAATGTGAGGTTATCCACTTTATTAGAAACAATAGTATGACGGATTATTATTTAAAAGGCGAAAAGCTTCAGCATGCTATGGTGCAGAGGGATCTGGGGGTCCTTGTGCACGAATTGCAAAAACCCAGTCTGCAGGTGCAGCAAGTGATCAAGAACAGCTGCAGGCAGGGCATTCCACTCCCTACTCAAAGAGTGATTAGGGAGTGGAATGCCCTGCCTGCAGCTGTTGTAGATGCGCCAAGTTTGGTGGCGTTTAAGAGGTTAGTTGATAAGTATATGGATGAGAAGGGAATGGTTTAGTTAGGAGGGGCATTGCTTTTTATTTTGGTCGGCACAACATCGAAGGCCGAAGGGCCTGTTCTGTGCTGTATCGTTCTATGTTCTATGTTCTATAAGAAGGCAAATGGAATGTTGGTCTTTATAGTGAGGGGGATAGAATATAAAAGCAGGGAGGTCTTGCTGCAACTCTACAAGGCACTAGTGAGGCCACAATTGGAGTACTGTGTGCAGTTTTGGTCCCCTTATTTGCAAAAGGATATATTGGCCTTGTAGGGAGTACAGAGAAGGTTCACCAGGCTGATAGCGGAGATGAGGGGGTTAGCTTATAAGATTAAATAGAGAGGGTTTGTACTCGTTGGGGTTTAGAAGACTGAAGGGGGATCTTATGGAGACTTACAAGATAATGAAGGGGCGAGATAGGGTAGAGGTAAAGAGATTCTTTCTGCTTAGAAAGGTGGTATATATGGACTTTAGTAAGGCGTTCGATAAGGTGGCCCATGGAAGGCTTCTGCAGAAAATGCAGATGTATGGGATTGAGGGTGATTTAGCTAATTGGATTAGGAATTGGCTAGCAGATAGAAGACAGAGGGTGGTGGTTGATGGGAGATATTCATCGTGGAGTTCGGTGACAAGTGGTGTACCTCAGGGGTCTGTTTTGGGGCCCCTGCTGTTTGTAATTTTTATAAATGATCTGGATGAGGGTATTGAAGGATGGATTAGTAAATTTGCAGATGACACTAAAGTCGGTGGAGTGGTAGATAGTGAAGAGGGGTGTTATAGTTTGCAGAGAGACTTGGACAAGTTGCAGAGCTGGGCTGAGAGGTGGCAAATGGAGTTTAATGTGGAAAAGTGTGAGGTAATTCACTTTGGCAGGAATAACAAATGTGTAGAGTATAGGGCTAATGGTAGGACTCTTAATAGTGTTGATGAACAGAGGGATCTTGGTGTATATGTGCATAGATCCCTGAAAGTTGGCAATCAAGTCGATAAGGTTGTTAAGAAGGCATACGGAGTCTTAGCTTTTATTGTAGGGGGATTGAATTTCGGAGCCGCAACGTCATGTTGCAACTGTACAAAACTCTAGTGCGGCCGCACTTGGAGTATTGTGTACAGTTCTGGTCCCCGCATTATAAGAAAGATGTGGAGGCATTGGAGAGGGTACAGAGGAGGTTTACCAGGATGTTGCCTGGTATGGAAGGCAGGTCTTATGAAGAGAGGCTGAGAGATTTGAGATTGTTTTCGTTAGAAAGAAGGCGGCTAAGAGGAGACCTTATTGAAACATATAAGATGATTAGAGGTTTAGATAGGGTGGACAGTGATAGCCTTTTTCCTAGGATGGAGAAAGCTAGCACGAGGGGACATAGCTTTAAATTAAGGGGTGGTGGATTTAGGACAGATGTCAGAGGTAGGTTCTTTACCCAGAGGGTGGTAAGGGTATGGAATGTCTTGCCTGCGTCAGTTGTAGATGCGCCAAGTTTGGTGGCGTTTAAGAGATTAGTAGATAAGTTTATGGATGAAAGAGGAATGGTTTAGGTTAGAGGGTCACTGCTTGTTCCTAATTGGTCGGCGCAACATCGAAGGCCGAAGGGCCTGTTCTGCGCTGTAATGTTCTATGAAACCAGAACTAGAGGGCACAACCTCAAAATAAGGGGGGGGGAGCAGTTTAGAACAGAGCTGAGGAGGAACTTCTTCACTCAAAGGGTGGTGAATCTCTGGAATTCTCTGTCCTTTGAAATGGTGGAGGCTTCCTCGCTGAATATATTTAAGTCACGGGTAGATAGATTTCTGATAGACAAGGGAATTAAGGGTTATGGGGAGAAAGCGGGAAAGTGGAACTGATCCACTGCAGATCAGCCGTGATCCTATTGAATGGCAGGGCAGGCTCGAAGGGCTAGATGGTCTACTCCTGCTCCTATTTCTTATGTCCTTATGTTATTTTCTTATCTCATCACAGAGCAGTGCCACTCACATCCTGATGATGGTATTATTGCACTGTTATCCCAGGCCTGTGTGGCTGGTCAGTCTGAGCACCTTTTTATGTGAATGAATTCAGCTATGTGACCCAATCAAATGAAAACACAGAATCGGTTACTTATTCGAGTCTATGTACTCCTCTCAAATTTAATTCTGGCTCTTTCACACTCTCTCTCACTTTCTTTCACCCTTTCTATCATCTACCCTGTCTCTTTCCATCTCTCTCAGTCCTGATCTTGTGATGGTTAGCTAAGGTCTTACTCATTCAGATATTTCACACTCCCTTAAACTTCATTCCACCTTTCCTGTATTCTCACATGGCCTGAACCTGCCCCCTGCCCCTTAACCCGACCTCCTGCTTAACATCTCTTTGAGAATTCCTGATTGCAAGCTATGATTTCTGAGGAGTTAGATTTCAGGTATTGATTGCATTGTCTTACTATCTGTTTGTATATTGTACCCATCTCTCTCTCTCTGGGGCATTGACCAAGTCTGTGCCCTATCATATATTGATGATTTCTGTCTCTCAAACTGTTTCCATTTCTCTTGCTGTCTGCTTCTTTCTCTAATTTCCTTCCACTGACACTCTCTGTTTTGTACTCTGTATTACATGTTCATGGTCTCTCTCTGGCTGTATTTCTCTGGCTTTCTCCCCGTGTCGCACACTCCTACTTTCTGTCCACTCCATGCGTTTCTGTATAGTAAAAGGTCTTACGACACCAGGTTAAAGTCCAACAGGTTTATTTGTAGCAAACGCTATTAGCTTTCGAAATTGGTTATTCCTTCGTCAGGTGGTTGGGAATTCTGATCACAAACAGAACACATAAAGACACAAACTCATTTTACATGAATAATAATTGGAATGTGAGTCTTTACAGCTAATCAAGTCTTAAAGGTGCAGACAATGTGGGTGGAGAGAGCATTAAGGTTAAAAAGATGTGTATTGTTTCCAGACAGGAAAGTTAATAAGATTTTGCAAGTCCAGGCAAGTTATGGGGGTTACAGATAGTGTACATGAATCCAAGATCCCGGTTGAGGCCGTCCTCGTGTGCGGAACTTGGCTATCAATCTCTGCTCAGCGACTCTACACTGTTGTGTGTCATGAAGGCCGTCTTGGAGAATGGTCACCCGAAGATCAGAGGCCAAGTACCCATGAATGTTGAAGTCTTCCCCAACAGGAAGAGAACAGTCTTGCCTGGTGATTGTCGAGTGGTGCTCATTCATCTGTCGTCGTAGCATCTGCATGGTCTCTTCAATGTACCATGCCTCGGGACATTCTTTCCTGCAGTGTATCAGGTAGACAACGTTGGCCGAGTTGCAAGAGTATGTACGGTGTACCTGGTGGATGGTGTTCTCATGTGAGATGATGGCATCTGTGTCAATGATCAAGCATGTCATGCAGAGGTTGCTGTGTCAGGGTTGTGTGGTGCCATGGTCACTGTTCTCCTGAGGCTGGGCAATTTGCTTGGACAATGGTCCATTTGAGGTTGTGCGATTGTTTGAAGACAAGAAGTGGGGGTGTGGGGACGGCCTTGGCAAGATGTTCATCTTCGTCAATGACATGTTGAAGGCTCTGGAGAAGATGTTGTACTTTGGCCTCTGATCTTTGGGTAAGTGTTCTCTAAGGCGGCCTTCATGACACATGACAGTGTAGAGTCACTGAGTAGAAACTGATAGCCAAGTTCCGCACACGAGCATGGCCTCAACCGGGATCTTGGGTTCATGACACACTATCTGTAACCCCCCCACAACTTGTCTGGACTTGGAAAATCTCACTAATTTTTGTGTTTGGAAACAATGCACATGTTTTTAACCTATGCTTAATGCTCTCTCCGCTCAAATTGTCTGTACTTTTAAAACTTGATCAGCTGTGAAGACTCGCATTCCAATCATTATTCGTGTAAATTGAGTATGTGTCTTTATATGTCCTGTTTGTGATCAAAACTCCCAGCCATCTGACGAAGGAACAGCCAGTTCCGAAAGCTAGTTGCAATTGCTACAAATAAACCTGTTGGACTTTAACGTAGTGTTGTGAGATTTCTTATTGTGTTTACCCCAGTTCAACGCTAGCATCTCCACATCATTTCTGTGGTGTTAGTCTGAGCTCCCTATCACATCACCTTTCTCTCAGTAACTCTCCTTCTTCCCCTCTGTCTTTTCTTTCTCTGCCCCAACCTCTCTCCCTCTCTCTTTGTCTACCTCTCTCTTCCTGACTTCCTCAGACACTCTTCCTGATTCAGTCTGTCTCTTTAGTGAGTTAGACAGTGTACCTTCTGTCAGATGAAGATCCTCTGTCTCTGCCAGTTTGTCTGAACTGGCAGAGACAGAGAACACAACTCTCTCCAATGTTGACCACCGTCTGTGTGTCTCTCTCTCTCTCTCTCTCTCCAGGTTCGTTTATCGCTGTTCTGTTTGCCAAGCTGGAAAATATGTTGCAGAATTCGCTCTACGTCAATTTCTTACTAACTGGAATTATTGCGCAGCTAGCTTGTTACCCCCAACCCCTTCTCCGCTCCTTTCTACTCAACACCAATATGGTATTCCAACCCAGTGTCAAGTCTCTCATCCAGGTACGACGCCATCACACTCAGCACTGATTTAGAGTGACCACAAAGCTGCCAGTTAGCACACCTGCCAGCTAAGCGGTTTTCTCCAAGGAGTGGTTTGAGATGTAATTTAAATGTTGATCATGTTGATGTAGAAAAGATGTTTTCAGTTGTTAGGGACTATTGACATATGACAAACAATCAGTAATTCAGAGAGCAATGAGAATGTGGAACTTGCTTCAATACGGAGTTTGAAGTGAATATTTTTGATCTATTTAAGGGAGGAGCTGGATAAACAAAGGAATACTTATAGGAGAAAGTGAAGAGGTGCTGGGAGAAGCTGCTGTGGAACACTGAAGCTAGTATGGACAAGCTGGGCTGAATGGCCTATTGCTCTTTATGTTCCATGTTGTTTCACTTCAGGACATGAGCCTGGTGATTTGAACATTCTTTCTGCCTGCTGGCTTTCTCAGCTGATGTGATATGAGCTTATCTGTCTCAGTAGTGGGCACACACCCAAAGCTGATGAACCAATGCTCAGAAATACCCATATTGTGATTCATCGAATGTCAGCCTTGGTTCCAGCCAACAGGCTGTGCCCCCTTGCCTTGCTCTTATGCTGGGTGTGTGTTCTGACCATTGCGAGTATGGTAGAGTCATTGGCCACAATTTTGCCATCTTGCCCACTCCGATTCCTGGGGTGGATCATGGAAAAGTCTGCTGGCCTCAGGTAGGATTTTAAAGTTTTGGGACGAGCGAGGCCATAATGTCCTGCCTGCTGACTCTGATGTCATGTTATTAAGCACCATTAATAAAATCTCATTCATAAATTGAGAGAAATGGAAGGGAACAATGTAATGGCTCATCCCAGCCACTTGTCTGAAAACTGGCTCTGAAACAAGATTAATGAAACCAGGCAGCGTTAGTGAGAGGCCAGGGCAGGGTCTGCTCTTGGGTTGTGTACTGGACTGAGTCCCACCTTCTGAGAGTCAAACATTGGATTTGATCTAGGGGAGTGAACTGGAGAAGCTGTCAAAGCTTCAGTTTAATGTTAGGTTGGAGATTTCTCACGCGTAGCTTTCAGAAGACACTGAATCCTTTGTTAAACCGAATTAAGCAAATTGAGCTCATAAGCCACTTTGGTTTTGATTCCAAGGCCCATAGGGTAAAAGCTCAAAATAAAACCCATTAACTTCCCTAGAGAACTGGATTCAATTTCGACCTCAGAAGACTGTGTGGAGTTTGCATGTTCTTCCAGTGTCTATGTGGATTTCCTCCAGATGCTCCAGTTTTCGCCCACATTCCAAAGATGTGTGGGTTAGGTAGATTGGCCATGCAAAATTGCCCCTTAGTACCAATGGAACTAGTAGTAAAAACGTGTGAGGTAACGCAGATAGGGCCTGGATGAATTGTGCTTGATGCAGGCTTGATAGGCCAAGTGACCTCTTTCTGCACTGGTGAATTCCATGATTCAAAGTTTCCAAAATTACAAAAAGTATCTAGAGTCACTGTGATGGAGAGAACAGGTTGGGATGGGGTGAGCGAAAACATATTAACACAAGCCCTCACTTAGTATCTAATTCTTACTCTGAAAAACAATGTTGCAGTGTTAAGGAGCAGAAGGATCTTGGGGTCCAGGTCCATAGGACTCTTAAACGCCTCGCAGATGGAGGATATGGTCAAGAAAGCGTACAGTGTGCTAGCCTTCATTAATCAAGGGATTCAGTTTAGGAGTCGGGAGGTAATGCTGCAACTTTATAAGACCCTTGTCAGATCCCACTTGGAGTACTGTGCGCAGTTCTGGTCGCCTCACTATAGGAAGGATGTGGAAGCTTATTGAGAGGGTGCAGAGGAGGTTTACAAGGATGTTGCTGAATTGGGAGGCATGCCTTATGAAGATAGGTTGAGGGAGCTAGGTCTCCTCTCTGGAGAGACGAAGGTTGAGAGGCGACCTGATAGAGGTTTATAAAATGTTGAGAGGAACAGATGGGGTAGATTCTCGGAGGCTGTTTCCCAGAGCTGAAATGATCGCTACGAGAGGAAACAGGTTTAAGGTGCTGGGCAGTAAGTACAGAGGAGATATTAGAGGTAAGTTTTTCACTCAGAGGGTGGTGAGTGAATGGAATCGGCTGCTGTCGGTGGTGGTGGAGGTGAACTCACTGGGGGTCTTTTAAAAGACTTCTGGATGAGTACATGGGATTGAGAGTTACAGGTAGTTCTATGGCCTAGTAGGTATGGGTATGATCGGCCAAAGGGACTGTTTATGCTGTAGTGTTCTGTGTTCAATCAGCTCCCAGCATTGTCTAACCAACAGTAACACATTTCATAAGCAATTTTTTACAAAGTTGGCATAAAGAGTAATGGATTGATTTGCATTGGTGTAACATTTCCACAATGTCTGTGCATCTAAAACGTTCGCAACCAAAGAATTACACTCATGCGAACTACAACACACTCCATCAGGTGTTGAGTGCTGACATGGGTTTCCTTACAGATTAGGCTCTCAGTTAAACATCCCACTAAAAAGCAGCAAGCCTGATGGCACAACAATCTCCAAATGTAGTGCAGCACTCCCTCATATTGACCTTCCGACAGTGCAGCACGCTGTCAGTACTGACTCTCTGACTTTGCAGCACTCCCTCAGCATTGACCTTCTGATAATGCAGCACTCCCTCGGCACTGATCTTCTGACACTGCGGCACTCCCTCAGTACTGGAGGATGTGGAGGCTTTGGAGAGAATACAGAAAAGATTTACCAGGATGTTGGTTGGTATGGAGGGCATTAGCTACGAGGAGACATTGATTTGTTCTCACTGGAGTGACTGAGGTTGAGGGGAGACCTGATAGAAGTCTACAAAATTATGAGAGGCATAGACAGAGTAGATAGTCAGAAGCTTTTTCTCAGAGTGGCAAAATCGATTACTAGGGAGCACAAGTTTAAGATACGAGGGCAAGATTTAAAGGAGATGTACGAGGCAGATTTTTTACACAGAGTGAGTGCCTGGAACTTGCTGCCGGGGGAGATAGTGTAATGACTTTTAAGGGGGCTTCTTGATAAATACATGAATAGGATGGGAACAGAGGGATATGGTCCATACAAAGATAAGGGGTTTTAGTTAAGGGGAGGCAGCATGGTTGGTGCAGGCTTGGAGGGCCAAAGGCCTGTTCCTGTGCTGAAATTTTCTTTGTTCTTTGACCCTCTGACAGTGCGGCGCTCTCTCAACACTGACCCTCAGGGTCAGTATGGGCTATCAGCGCTGGGATGACTCCAGCAGTTGACAGTGCTAAATGGGTATTTCTTCAGTTGCCGTACCCACAAACTGATTTTCCAATTTTTGTAGCCTTTTCTCATGTTATAATCTTTGACCTCTCACCCTTAGGTACTTGGGTCAGTGAAGAGCAAGATTGAAATGTTTGCAGCCACTCAGGAAGACTTTCCCATGATGCTGTACAAGGCCAGAAAATATCTCATCGCGAGAGGGAAACTTGATTGGTCGGAATCCCCCAACTCTGTTCCTCCTTTGCGGCGCTCCGAGAATCTCGGTAAACCTTGCTCTTCAATTTGCTGCTTCTTCTGTTCTGAACACCATAAACCCACTTGTCTCTGCATCGAGAAGACCCGATTAGTGAAGTAGGAACCTACAGTATTGGTTACTGTCCTTCAACATTTCCATCATATTCTCCCATTCTCACTGTTGGAATTGTTCTTCAGTATACCCCAATCCAGGATAATTCCAATCAGTAAATCCCAATCCAAAATCGTCCCGATCAGCAAATCCCAATCCAGGATCGTCCCGATCAGCAAATCCCAATCCAGGATCGTCCCCGATCAGTAAATCCCAATCCAGTTTAGCCAGTGGGTGCGGGGCCACATTTAGCCAGGGCGTGTGGGGTGTATCTTGTGATTGTGCAGGTGAATAGCTGGCTGCTGCTAAGTTGAAAAACTCTGTTCTGAAGATCATGCCTGTAACTGGATTATTTTGTTGAATTTTCAGTAAAGAGTCGGAAACCATCGCTTGGTGAGCTAATTCTCCGTCACACCAACAGTCCCACCAGGGCACGCCAGGCTGCACAGTTAGCTCTGCAGCATGTCCGAGAGGGTCAAGTCCTGCATGCACTGACTGGGAGTTCCATCTTCAAGAGTTCTGCGGAGAAGCAGAATGAGGCCCTTCGTGTGAAGAATGCTGTTTACTGCTCACTTATCTTCTCGGAGTTCCTGAAAGAGCTGGCAGCTATCGCTCAGGAACACACGGTCACATCCCCCTTTTTATTTGATGACAATGAAGAGTGACAACTGGAGAATATGGAAAGCAAGAGCCAGCACATTGCACTCTATCTGGAGTGTGACATGGGCTTCCTTCAATGCTCACCGCGCATTCCGGAATCTGTAAATAATGTATCCGACACTCTGACACATGGTGTTGCAGAATTTCCGAACATCATTCCAAAGAGTTCTTTGTTGATATTTGGAAGCAGAATGTATTTCTTGATATTCTCATCAGGTCTCCAAAGTGTGCTGCTGATTGTGGGTCACTCCAGTGCTTTCTGACTAATTGCTGAGATGCGTCTCATACTGGGCATTGTGCAAAAAAAAAACCTAGAAACAACCTCTCTCCGAACTGAGCTGCATGTCGGTAGAAAGGAGAGAGAGAGATAAATTCTCGGGAATATTGGATCTGGCTGCAGATCCAAAGACACTTACACAAATTCACACACCCATTTTATGGAAGATGTAGTGCAGAGGTTTCTGCTGTGTAAACATTGCAATATTTTTTTAAAAAAGTTTCTCAAAGTTCATTTACTTTCTCTGTTTAACACCAGTGTATGTTAGTTTGATGGGAGTATAATTCTTCCTACTTATCATTCTAAAGCACTTTCTATAACCATGATAACTTCTATCTAGAAGGACAAGGGCAGCAGATACATGGGAACACACCAGCTGCAAATTCTTCTCCCAAGCTATTCACCATCCTGCCTTGGAAATACATTGCCTTCCTTTGCAGTCAAAATCTGGAATTCCTTTCCTAATGGCATTGTGGTCAACCCAGAGCATGTGCATCGCAGCGATGCAAGATGGCAGCTCACCACCACCTTGTCAAGGGCAACTTGGGATGGGCAATAAACACTGACCAGCCAGCGAAATCCATGTCCCATAATGAATTTTCTCCTACCCCAGTGTGATCAGTAACAATCTAGGTTGTGGAGGGTGGATCCATCAGTTTGGCAGAAGTATTTAATGCCTCTCTATTTGGTCATTTATGTTAAATAATTCATGGATTTTGATATTTTCATAAGATATAAGAGCAGAATCGGGCCATTCGGCCCATCAAGTCTGCTCCGCCATTTGATCATGACTGACATGCTTCTCACCCCCATTTTCCTGCCTTCTCCCCATAACTTTTCAACCCTTTACCAATTAAAAGTTTAACTCCTTAAGGGGATCAGAGCTGGGATCTAAATATCTAAGGATATTTGGGCAAAGAGGCGGGATTGTATTGTTAGTAAGAAATTATGTTAAATAGATAGCAATAAGTGATATAGGATCAGAAGACATAAAATCTCTGTGGATAGAGTTGAGGAATCGCAAAGGTAAAAAGACCCTTATGGGAGTTAAGTACAGGTCTCCCAGCAATAGTCATGATGTGAGAAGGAAAGTAAATCAGGACATAGAAAAGGCATATAAAAAAGGCACTATTACAATAATCATGGAGGACTTCAATATGCAGGTGGACTAGGAAATTCAGGTAAGTAGTGGATCCTAAGAAAAGGAATTCGTGGAATATCTAAAAGATGGTTTTCTGGAAAAAGCTTGTGATAGAGCCCACTAGGGAACAGGCTGTTCTGGATTTGGTGATGTGTAATGAGGCAGACTTGATTAGGAAACTTAAGGTGAAGGAACCTTTAGGGAGCAATGACCACAATACTATAAAATTTATTCTTCTCCTGAGGAGAAGCTGGAATCAGATGTAGAGGTATTACAATTAAATAAAGATATCTACAAAGACATATGGGAGGAGCTGGTCAGAGTTGATTGGAAAGGGAGCTTGACAGGAAAGACAGTGGAACAGCAATGGCAGGAGTTTTTGAGAATTATTCAGGAGACACACATTGGAATTCAGAAGAATGAAGGGAGATCTTATAGAAACATATAAGATTGTTAAAGGAATAGATAAGATAGAAGCAGGGAGGTTGTTTCCACGGCAGATGAAACTAGTAAGGGGCATTGTCTCAAAATAATGGGAAGCAGATTTAGGACTGAGTTGAGGAGGAACTTTGTCACAGAAAGGGTTGTGAATCTGTGGAATTCCCTGTACAGTGAAGCAGTTGAGGCCAACTCATTGAATGTTTTTAAGGCAAGAATAGATAGATTTTTCAACAGTAAAGGAATTGAGAGTTATGGTGAGCAGGCAGGTAAGCAGAGCTGAGTCCACAAAAATATCAGCCATAATTTTATTGAATGATAGAGCAGGCTTGAGGGGCCAGATGGCCTACTCCTATTTCTGGTTATGTTCTTAAATTCATTCTGAGGAGGAGGGAACATGCTAAGGAGAGAATGAGGCATCTATGGCTGATGAGGGAATTCAAGAACAGCATAAAAGCAAAAGAAAAAGCACATAAATTGACAAGGATTAGTGAGAAGCCTTAAAAGCGAGCAGAGAACAACTAAAAAAGCAATAAATGGGAGAAAATGAAATATGAGTGTAAGCTATCTAGTAATATAAAGGAAGATAGAGTTTTTCATTTTATTATAGGTATGAGAGAGCTAAAAATAGCTATTGGACTACTGGAAAATAAGGCTGGAGAAGTAATAATAGGAAACAAAGCAATAGTAGAGGAACTGAATAGTTACTTCGCATCAGTCTTCACAGTGGAAGACACCAGTGGGATGCCAGAGTTCCAGGATTGGGCAGCATGATGGTTAGCACTGCTGTTTCACAGCTCCAGGGACTGTCTGTGTGGAGTTTGCATATTCTCCCTGTGTCTGCGTGGGTTTCCTCCAAACGCTCTGGTTTCTTCTCAGTCCAAAAGTGTACGGCTAGGTTGATTGGCCATTCTAAATTTCCCCTTAATTCCTCTAACCTATGCATCACGGGATACTAATGGGTAAATATGTAGGATGTGGGGAGAGGCCTGGGTGGGATTGTGGTTGGTGTAGACTTAATGTGCCAAATGGCCTCTTTCTGCATTCTAGGATTCTATGAGAGTCAAGGGGCACAGGTGAGTTTAGTGGCCGTCACTAAGGACACGGTTCTGGGGAAACAAATGTCTGAAGATGGATAAATCACTGGACTGGATGGATAAAAGAAATAGCTGAGGAAATTGTGGATGCATTGATGAAAATTTTTCAGGAATCACTGAAGGCAGGGAGGGTAGCAGAGGACCGGAAAGTAGCTAATGTAACACCGCTGTTTAAGGGAAGGAGGTAGCAGATGGGAAATTATTGGCTAGTTAGCCTAACTTGGATCATTGGCAACATTTTAGAGTTCATTATTAAAGATGAGATCGCACATAACTTAGAAGTCATGATAAAGTAGGACTGAGTTAGCAAGCTTTGTCAAACAGACGTCATGTCTGACAAATCTATTAAAGTTCTTTGAAGAGGTAACAAGGAAGTTAGATAAAGGAGAACTAGTGGATGTGATTTATTTAGATTTCTAGGCCTTTGACAAGATGCCGCACAGGAGACTGTTAAATAAGTTAAGAGCCCATGGCGTTAAGAGTAAGATCCTGGCATGGATAGAGGATTGGCTGAGTGGCAGAAGGAAGACAGTGGGGATAAAGGGGTCTTTCTCAGGATGGCAAATAGTGTGCCTCAGGGTCAGTGCTGGGACCAAAACTTTTTACATATACGTTAACGATTTGGAGGAAAGAAATGAAGATACTGTTGCTAGGTTTGTGGATAATACAAAAACATATACAGGGACAGGTAGTATTCAAGAAGCAGGGGGGCTGCAGAAAGATTTGGACAGATTAGAAGAATGGACAAAGAAGTGGCAGATGGAGTACAATATGGGAAGTGTGAGGTTATGCATTTGGAAGGAGGAATGAAGGCAGAGACTATTTTCTAAATGGGAAAATGCTTAGGAAAACAGAAATACAAAGGACTTGGGAGTCATTTTCAAAATTCTCTTCAGGTTAATGTGTAGGTTCAGTTGGCAATTAGGAACGCAAATGCAATGTCAGCATTCATGTATTCTAGCTCTCTCAACAAAGAGCAGGATGTAGTTCTAAGGCTGTAGTCAGATCCCATTTGGAGTACTGTGAGCAGTTTTGGGCCCCATATCTAAGGAAGGATGTGCTGGCTTTGGAAAGGGACCACAGAAGGTTCACAAAAATGATCCCTGGAATGAAGACTTGTATGAGGAATGGTTAAGGATTCTGGGTCTGTACTTGTTGGAATTTAGAAGGATGAGGGCAGATGTTATTGAAACTTACAGGATACTGTGACATCTGGATAGAGTGGACTTGGACAGGATGTTTTCACTATTAGGAAAAACTAGAACCAGAGGGCATAACCTCAGGCTAAAGGATCAATCCTTTAAAACAGAGATGAGAAGGAATTTCTTCAGCCAGAGAATGGTGAATCTATGGAATTGTTTGCCGCAAAAGGCTGTGAAGGCCAGGTCATTGAGTGTTTTTAAGAC
Organism: Sphyrna mokarran; assembly: GCA_024679065.1. Taxonomy (NCBI): domain Eukaryota; kingdom Metazoa; phylum Chordata; class Chondrichthyes; order Carcharhiniformes; family Carcharhinidae; genus Sphyrna; species Sphyrna mokarran. The sequence continues at coordinate 107,286,972 of JAGIQG010000010.1, forward strand.
AGAGATATGTAGGTTCTTGATTAATAAGAGGATCAGGAGTTATGAGGAAAAGGCAGGAGAATGGGGATGAGAAAAATATCAGCCGTGATTGAATGGCAGAGTAGACTCGACGGGCCGAGTAGCCTAATTTTGCTCTTGTGTCTTACGTTCTAAATTTACTCAGTCCCAACATCCACCACACTTTTGGATAGTGAACTCCACAGATTCACAACCCTTTGGCAGAAGTAGTTTCTCATTAACTCTGTTTTAAATTTGCTACTCCTTATCCTTTCCGATGTCAGAGGGACGTTTTTTACGCAGAGGGTGGTGGGGGCCTGGAATATGCTGCCAAGTAGGGTGGTAGAGGCAGACACGCTGGCATCATTTAAGAATTACCTAGATAGACACATGAGCAGCCTGAGAATTGAGGAATATAAACGAATGGTCTAGTTGGATCAATGCACAGCACAGACTTGGAGGGCTGAAGGGCCTGTTTCCTGTGCTGTACTGTTCTTTGTTCTTTATCCTAAGACTATAGCCTTTCATCCTAGAATGCCCCGGAAGAGGAAGCATCTGCTCCACGTCTACTTTATCCATATCTTCTATCACCCTGAATACTGCAATTTGATTTCCCTTCTTTCCGTCATACCTTTATAAACTTCTATCAGGTCACCTTCAGTATCCATCTTTCCAGCAAAAACAATTCCAGTTTATTCAATCTTTTTTCATACCCTCCATATCAGGCAACATCTTGGTCAAGATTATGAGGAGTATAGATAGAGTAAATAGGATTAAGCTTTTTCCTCGGATGGACTCAAATAGCACAAGGGGTCACGGGCTTAGGGTGAGGGGGGTAAGGTATAATTTGGATGCTAGAGGGAGTTTTTTCACACAGAGGGTGGTGGGGGTATGGAATGCGCTGCCAAGTAAAGTGGTGGAGGCAGGTACTCTGGAGTTATTTAAGAAATACTTAGATGGGCACATGAACAGAATGGGAATGGAGGGGTATAGAAAACTGATTTAAAATAGGGATCATGAGCCTTGGGAGTTCCCTGGGAAGTGTGTAAATTGTTGATGATATTGATGTATTTATTTTATCCTACAGGTACTTTGGTCCACCTTGTTGTCTAACAAGGGGCATACACGCAATGGGTCGTGAGAGGTCTGCTCTTGGATTTTTTTGAGAGTATCCTAGTACTTCGCATCGTTAGTGTACGCTTGACCTGAACCATTTGATGGGCAACACGACAGCTCAGTGACTATCACTGTTGCTGTGCAGATACATGGATTTGGGCCTGTGTCTGTGGGAGTTTGCGCGTTCTCCCCGTGCTTGTGTGGGTTTTCTCTGGGTGCTCCGGTTTCCTCCCACATCCCAAAGATGTGCTCTTAGGCTGACTGGTAGAACAAATTCTCATTAAAATTGTCTCAAATTTGGTTCCGATGCATAGATCTATAAACATAGACAGGGATCATGGCAACATCGAGGTGGCAGCGCAGGCTCATTGGGCCAAAGGGCCTGTTTCCCTTGCTGTTTTGTTCTTTGTTCATTCTTCTAAATTCCAGACAGTATTGGCCTAAACTATTCACTCCCCCTTCATACGACAAATCGCTCATCTCAGGAATCAATCTAGTGAATCTCCTCTGAACTGCCTCCAACGCCACTACATCTTTCCTCAAATACGGAACCAAAACTGTGCACAATACTCCAGGTGTGGCCTCACAATATTTTATAGAGTTGCAATAATATTTCCTTATCTTTATATTCTATTCTTTTGCTATAAATGCCAACGTTCCATATGCATTCTTTATTATTTGCTGTACCTGCGTGCTAGTTTTCTGTGACTGATGAACAAAGAAGCCCAGATCCCTTTGCCCTGGAGCACCCCTAAGTCTCTCCCCATTTAGATAAGTTGCCTTCCCATTTTTTTGTGACTCAAATGCATGAACTCACACTTATCCACGTTAAACTCCATCTATAAACATTGACAGGGATCACAGGTAGAGGTGGGAACATCAGGGTGGCGGCGCGGGCTCATTGGGCTGAAGGGCCAGTTTCCCATGTTGTTTTGTTCTTTGTTCTGCCACATTTTGGCCCACTCTCCTAACATCTATACCCATTTGTAAAGTTCTTATTTCCTCATTCCTTATTGCTATGCCTATTTCTGTGTCATCTGCAAACTTTGCTATAAAGCTTTCTATCCCTGTATCCAAGACATTAATATAGATTGTAAATAGCTGGAACCCAAGGACTGAACCCTGTGGCACCTTACTAGTTACTTCCTGCCATCCAGAAAAAAACTATTTATCCCGACTCTGTCTTCTGTCCATCAGCCAGTCACTATATAAACTAATAAATTATGCCTAATCCAGTGTGATCTAACCTTGTGAATTAACCTTTTGTGCAGCACCTTATCAAACAACATCCAGAAGTTCAGATATATGACTTCTACAGAATTCCCATTATCCACTTTGTTTGTTGCATCCTCAAAGAACTCTAGTAAATTAGTCAAATATAATTTGCCTTTCCTAAAACCATGCTGACTCTGATGGATAGCGTTTTGACTTTCCACATGTCCTGATATGGCTTATTTGATACTTGATACTAAAGCTTTCCCAAAGATGTTCAAGTAACTGGTCTGTAATTTCCCGCATTTTTCCTCCCTCCCTTTTTGAATAAAGGCATTTCATTTGCATTTTTCCAATCCACTGGAACATTTCCCGTGTCTAGCGAATTTTGGAATATTATAATCAATGGATGCTCTATCTCCACTGCCACTTCTTTTAATACCCAAGGGTGTAGATGATCAGGCCTGGGAAGACTTATCTGCCCTCAATCCCAATAGATTTTTAAGTACCTTTTCCCTATTGATGTTGGCACAGTAAGAAGTCTCACAACTTTACCCATACCTTTTATCTCAGGATTAATCCTGAGATTATTATCTTCTTGGTTCTGCTTTTTACTTAGCGCCTACTTGTTCATAGTCCCTTAGCAGAACGACTGCTCTTGTTTTATTTATGTCATTGGTACCTATGTGGACCACGGCAACTGGATCTTTACCCTCCCACTCCAAGTTCCTTTGCAGCCCAGAAAAAGATATCCCGAACCCGAATACCAGGCAGGCAATATGACTTTTGGATATCTTGATCCTGGTCAGAGAGAACAATGTCAATCCCTTAACTATACCATCCCCAATTACAACTATATTTCTTTTCTCCCCCCCCCCCCCAACTTGAATGGCTCTCTGCACCATTGTGTTGTGGTCAGTTGGCTCATCCTTCCTGCTGTTCCCGTTCATACAAGGAGCAAGAATCTAGAACCTGTTGGACAAGGGCTGAGGCTCCTGCAACCCTACCACCTGGATCCCTCTACTTATCCAACTCGCAGCCACACTCTAGCTGTCCATTGGCCCATTCACACACCAAGGGGTGTGACTGCTCCCTGAACCGTAGTGTCCAGATAACTCTCCCCCTCCCTGACGTGTCACAGCATCCGAAGCTCGAAATCCAGCCCCTCAACTCTGAGTTTCAGCAACCAACATGTTCTACAGATGTGGTCACTGGGAACCACAATGGGTCCACCAACTCCCATGCAGGAACAACATATCATCTGACCCTCTATCCTTTTTTATTAGTTTTGAATTTGTTTTTAATTTTTAAACTGTTTTATACCTCTGCTTATTATCTCAACTTTATAATCAGTAATTTAACAGATTCAAATTAGCAGATCCCCTATTAACCAATCAAATCACAGCCTTGCCGTGATGTCACTTTTTGGTTTCCACCCCCCCCCCCCCCCCCCCCCCCACCCCAGTCAAAACACTCAGAATCAGAATCCCTTACCTTCTCAGGTTGTTCTCTGACTTGCCGTCACTCAGCTCCGCTTCTGAAGTTAGTCACCAGCCAATCCTTAACCTGCTGACTATGGTGTTACAGTTTCTTTATACTTCTCGTTTGCCCTCAAGTCTCCCTCGCAGGTCCACCTCACCACTCCTCTTGAAGATGAACATTTCTTTCCCCTCAGCACTGCATTCCCACTCAGTTCCAAATTCCTGATACTTTCACTGTGGCTGAAATCTCACTCCGGTTGCAGTCTCTCTTCCGCTGGTATGTGCAGGTTCACTGGTGTCTCCTGATCTGTCTCAGGTTTATCCTGCTCCAGGACTACTCCAAATACCCCATAAATGAAAAGCCCTCTCTTCAATTTCATTGTATTGTTGCTTATATGCTCACTTGCACATTGCATGGAATGTAATCCGAAGTTACCAATTGTGAGGTTATATTTAGTCTCTTCCCCAACTCCTGACACTGTCTACAGAGCTTCAACTCTTATTTTGGTATCAGTGATATCATCATGTACTACTCCCACCTCCCACCTCAAAATAATCTGCTCCCATTCCATGATGAAGTCTTTAGCCTGGCCCCAGGATCTGGTCAAGTCGAGAATAATCAGGAAGCAGAGAGTTTCCAAACAGGCAAGATTCATTCGTCTTAATCACTGACTGAGTGACCCCTGGTTGACAATGGGCAACTAAGGATCTAACCTGAATAAGGATCCTGAAAGAAACATAATAAATATTAGTACTACAGAAATTAATGTGTCTAAGGGATGATACATTCCCCTTGGATCCTGTGGTTTGGAAAGAGGCAGCTGCAGAGACAGTAGATGCATTGTTTTTAATCTTCCAGATTCTTTTAGATTCTAAAACAGTTCATAAGGATTGGAAGGAAGGAAACATAATACTGGATGGACAGAAAGAACAAATGTGAGTCTGACATTGGGAGTAGGCACAACGTGCAAGTATACCATTAGGGAGCTGAAAGCTGGCCACTTTGAAAATCCAAAAATCAAGCTGAGTGAACAGAGGATGTGGACTAGAAATTGCGTTTCACAGACTGCTTCAATTTTCTTAGGATGTAAACAGTAAAAGCATAAAATTCCAGCCAGTGAATCTAGATTTTCAAAAGGTACCTCACAAGAGGTTATCTCACCAAATTAGAACTGATGAAATTGTGCTATATTAACATAGATTGAGGATTGGTTCATTGACAAAAAGCAGTAGAAATAAATGGGACATTTTCAGGTTATGAGGTTCTAACTAAAGGGGCATTGTAAGGATCAGTACTTAGGCCTCAGTTAGTTACAATTCACAGTGGGAAGTAAGCTGTGAGGAGGACACAAAGAGTCTGCAGAGGGATATCGACAATTCAGTGACTGGGCAGGAACATGGCAGATGGACAGTACACTGTAACAAAGGGTGAAATTACCAATTTTGATATTTTGAATGGTGAGAGACAGGGAAATGTTTGAATTTGGAGGGACGTAGAACTAGTACATGAATCATAAAGTTTATAAGAAAATGGCAGTAGATACCTCAACTGTAATGTCAAAGTGGGTATGTTTTCTAATGATTCCACAATGTTCAGTACCTTATGTGACTCTTCAGATACTGAAGCAGTTCATATCCAAATGTAGCATGACCTGGACAATGTCCAGGCTTGAACTGACAAGTGGCAAGTAACATTCGCACCACACAAATGCCAGGCAATGTCCATCTCCAACAACAGAATTCAACCATCGCCCCTTGACAGTCAATGGCATTACCATTACTAAATCCTCCCGTTTCAACATCCTAAGGCTTATCATTATGGCTGCAAGATTAGGTGGAGACAAAGAATTCTGCTGATCAAGCCTGGGAATGGCAGCTTCTATCTCAGGATAATCAGGGTTGGGAATGGCAGCTCCTCTCTCAGGATGATCCAGACAGGGAATGGCAGCTCTTTCTCTCTCAGAGGGTGATCCAGATTGGGAATGGCAGCTCTTTCTCTCTCAGAGGGTGATCCAGATTGGGAATGGCAGCTCCTTCTCTATCAGAGAGTGATCCCGGTTGGGAATGGCAGCTCCTTCTCTCTCAGGATGATCCGGGTTGGGAATGGCAGCTCCTTCTCTCTCAGATGGTGATCCCTGTTGGGAATGGCAGCTCCTTCTCTCTCAGAGGGTGATCTGGGTTGGGAATGGCAGTTCCTTCTCAGAGAATGACCTGGGTTGGGAACGGCAGCTCCTTCTCTCCAAGAGGGTGATCCGGGTTGGAAATGGCAGCTCCTCTATCAGGATGATTCGGGCTGGGAATGGCAGCTCCTTCTCTCTCAGATGGTGATCCAAGCTGTGAATGGCAGCTCCTTCTCTCTCAGAGGGTGATCCCGGTTGGGAATAGAACATAGAACATTACAGCGCAGAACAGGCCCTTCGGCCCTCGATATTGCGCCGACCATTATAAAAAGCAATGACCCTCCAAACTAAACCATTCCCTTCTCTTCCATAAACTTATCAACTAACCTCTTAAACGCCACCAAACTTGGCACATCTACAACTGCCGCAGGCAGGGCATTCCACTCCCTAACCACCCTCTGGGTAAAGAACTTACCTCTGATATCCGTCCTATAACTATCACCCTTTAATTTAAAGCTGTGTCCCCTCGTGCTAGCTTTCTCCATCCTAGGAAAAAGACTATCACTGTCCACCCTATCTAAACCTCTAATCATCTTATATGTTTCAATAAGGTCTCCTCTTAGCCGCCTCCTTTCTAACGAAAACAACCTCAAATCCCTCAGTCTCTCCTCATAAGACCTGCCCTCCATACCAGGCAACATCCTGGTAAACCTCCTCTGTACCCTCTCCAATGCCTCCACATCTTTCTTATAATGTGGGGACCAGAACTGCACACAATACTCCAAGTGCGGCCGCACTAGAGTTTTGTACAGTTGCAACATGACGTTGCGGTTCCGAAATTCAATCCCCCTACCAATAAAAGCTAAGACTCCGGCATGAATGGCAGCTCCTTCTCTCTCAGAGTGTGATCCCGGTTGGGAATGGCAGCTCCTTCTCTCTCAGAGGGTGATCCCGGTTGGGAATGGCAGCTCCTTCTCTCTCAGGATGATCCGGGTTGGGAATGGCAGCTCCTTCTCTCTCAGGATGATCCGGGTTGGGAATGGCAGCTCCTTCTCTCTCAGGGTGATCCGGGTTGGGAATGGCAGCTCCTTCCTTTCTGTCCTGGAGGCTACAGTCATGGAAGAATCAACTGGAGATAGCCAAAGGGAGCAGGTGTCTGGGGGTGAGCCTGCTGTGAATGCTCAGGTGGGTAGGGGAAATAAGAGATTGGGCCTGGTAATTGGAGACTCCATAGTTAGGGGGACAGATAGGAGAATAAATAGTAATGAACGGGACTCAGGGCTGATGTGTTGCCTCCCAGGGGCCGGGGTCCAGGATGTCTCAGAGCGGGTGTTCGCGATTCTTAAGGGAGAGGGGAGTCAGCCCCAAGTCATAATTCATGTAGGGACACATGATATAGGTAGGAAAGGGAAGGGGATATTAAACAGAAATTTATGGAGTTGGGGTGGAAGCTTAGGGCCAAAACAGACAGAGTAGTTATCTCTAGACTCTTGCCTGTGCCACGGGATAGTTTAGAGAAGAACAGAGAGAGGGAATGTTTGAACTCATGGCTGCGGGGATGGTGCAGGAGGGAGGGGTTCAGGTTCTTGAACAATTGGGACTCATTCTGGGGTAGGTGGGACCTCTACAAGAGAGATGGTCTACACCTGAACCAGAGGGGAACCAATATCTTGGGGGGAAAATTTGCAAAGGCTATGCAGGGGGGTTTAAACTGATTCAGAGGGGGGGTGGGATCCTGAGTAGTTTGGATGTTAAGAGGGACGAGAATAGGGAGGTCATAGATGAGAACTGTAAAGCACAGCAGCGTACGGGTGGAGTAGGGCGTGGTTTGAAATGCATATACTTTAATGCAAGAAGTATTCGCAATAAGGTGGAGGAACTTGCAGCTTGGATCAGTACCTGGAACTTCGATGTTGTGGCCATTTCAGAGACATGGATAGAGCAGGGACAGGAATGGTTGTTGCAGGTTCTGGGGTTCAAATGCTTCAGTCAGAGTAGAGAAGGAAGTAGAAGTGGGGGAGGAGTGGCATTATTAGTCAAAGACTGTATCACAATGACAGAAAGGAAGTTTGATGAGGATTTGTCTGTTGAGGTAGTATGGGCTGAGATTAGAAACAGGAAAGGAGAGGTCACCCTGTTGGGAGTCTTTTAAAGACCTCCTAAAAGTTCTATGGAGGTAGAGGAAAGGATTGCAAAGTCGATCCTGGATAGGAGTGAAAGTAATAGGGTAATTGCTATGGGGGACTTTAACTTTACTAATATTGATTGGAATAGCTATAGCTCTAGCTCATTAGAGGGGTCAGTTTTTGTACAAAGTGTGCAGGAAGGTTTTTTGACTCAGTATGTAGATAGGCCAACTAGAGGTGAGGCTACATTGGATTTGGTGCTGGGCAATGAGCCAGACCAGGTGTTAGGCTTGGAAGTTAGTGAACATTTTGGTGATAGTGACCACAATTCGGTTACGTTCACCTTAGTGATGGACAGGGATAGGCATGAAGCTGGGGGCAGTAGTTACAGCTGGGGGAAGGGTAATTATGAGGCCATAAGGAGGGAATTAGGGTGCATAGGTTGGACTAGGAAACTACAGGGACTGGGAACATCTGAAATGTGGAGCTTATTCAAGGAGCAGCTACTGCGAGTCCTTGATAAGTATGTCCCTGTCAGGCAAGGAGGAAATGGTCGAGTAAGGGAACCATGGTGTACTAAAAAAGTTAATTTGCTGGTTAAAAGGAAAAAGGAGGCTTATGTCAGGATGAGGCTTGAAGGCTCAGTTAGTGCACTGGATAGCTATAGATTAGCCAGGAGGGAGCTAAAGAGTGAGTTGAGAAGAGCTAAAAGAGGACACGAGAAGACTTTGGCTGATAGGATCAAGGAGAATCCTAAAGCTTTCTTTAGATATGTTAAGAATAGAAGATTGGTTAGGGCAAGATTAGGGCCAGTCAGAGACAGCAGAGGGAAGTTGTGCGTGGAGCCTGAAGAGATTGGAGAGGCACTGAACGAATGTTTCTCTTTGGTATTCACGCAGGGAGATGTAAATGTAGTTGTGGAGAACACTGGGATACAGGGTTGTAAACTGGAAAGTATTGAAGGAGATAAGGAGGATGTGCTAGATATTCTTGAAAGTTTGAAGTTAGAAAAGTCCCCTGGGCCGGACGGGATTTACCGTAGGATTCTCTGGGAAGCGAGAGAGGCGATTGCAGAGCCTCTGGCTCTGATCTTCAGGTCGTCGTTGGTTACAGGCATAGTGCCGGAAGACTGGAGGATAGCAAATGTGGTCCCATCGTTCAAGAAGGGGAATGGAATAGAGACTTTCCTGGGAATTATAGACCGGTGAGTCTTACTTATGTTGTGGGCAAAGTATTGGAAAGAATTATTAGGGATAGGATTTATAGTTATTTAGAGAGAAACAAATTGATTGGGGATAGTCAGCATGGTTTTGTGAAGGGTAGGGCATTCCTTACTAACCTTATTGAGGTTTTTGAAAAAGTGACCAAAGAGGTGGATGGGGATAAGGCAGTTGATATGGTATATATAAACTTTAGTAAGGCGTTCGATAAGGTGGCACATGGAAGGCTTCTGCAGAAAATGCAGATGTATGGGATTGAGGGTGATTTAGCTAATTGGATTAGGAATTGGCTAGCTGATAGAAGACAGAGGGTGGTGGTTGATGGAAATTATTCATCGTGGAGTTCGGTTACAAGTGGTGTACCTCAGGGATCTGTTTTGGGGCCCCTGCTGTTTGTAATTTTTATAAATGATCTGGATGAGGGTATTGAAGGATGGATTAGTAAATTTGCAGATGACACCAAAGTTGGAGGAGTGGTAGATAGTGAAGAGGGGTGTTCTAGTTTGCAGAGAGACTTGGACAAGTTGCAGAGCTGGGCCGAGAGGTGGCAAATAGAGTTTAATGCGGAAAAGTGTGAGGTAATTCACTTTGGCAGGAATAACAAATGTGTAGAGTATAGGGCTAATGGTAGGACTCTTAATAGTGTTGATGAACAGAGGGATCTTGGTGTATATGTGCATAGATCCCTGAAAGTTGGCAATCAAGTCGATAAGGTTGTTAAGAAGGCATACGGAGTCTTAGCTTTTATTGGTAGGGGGATTGAATTTCAGAGCCGCAACGTCATGTTGCAACTGTACAAAACTCTAGTGCGGCCGCACTTGGAGTATTGTGTACAGTTCTGGTCCCCGCATTATAAGAAAGATGTGGAGGCATTGGAGAGGGTACAGAGGAGGTTTACCAGGATGTTGCCTGGTATGGAGGGCAGGTCTTATGAAGAGAGGCTGAGGGATTTGAGGTTGTTTTCGTTAGAAAGGAGGCGGCTAAGAGGAGACCTTATTGAAACATATAAGATGATTAGAGGTTTAGATAGGGTGGACAGTGATAGCCTTTTTCCTAGGATGGAGAAAGCTAGCACGAGGGGACATAGCTTTAAATTAAGGGGTGGTAGTTATAGGACAGATGTCAGAGGTAGGTTCTTTACCCAGAGGGTGGTAAGGGTATGGAATGCCCTGCCTGCTGCAGTTGTAGATGCGCCAAGTTTGGTGGCGTTTAAGAGGTTAGTAGATAAGTTTATGGATGAAAAGGGAATGGTTTAGGTTAGAGGGTCATTGCTTTTTCTGAATTGGTCGGTGCAACATTGAAGGCCGAAGGGCCTGTTCTTCGCTGTAATGTTCTATGTTCTCTCTCAGAGAGCGATCCGGGCTGGGAATGGCACTCCTTCTCTCTCAGGATGATCTGGGTTGGGAATGGCAGCTCCTTGGGTGGAGGGAGTCGAGATGAGGTGACTGGGAGCGAGAAGGTTAGCTCCCAAGTAGAGAAGGATTATAGACAGTATGAGAAGGAGGTTAGGCAGGTGATGGAGAAGGGAAGTGCCCAGACTGAGGGTCTGAGGTGTGTCTATTTTAATGCCAGGAGTGTAGTGAATAAAGTGGATGAGCTCAGGGCCTGGATTGCTGCTTAGAAATGTGATGTGGTGGCCATTACAGAGACTTGAATGTCTCAGGGACAGGACTGGGTACTTCAGGTGCCAGGATTTAGATGCTTCAGGAAGGACACTGAGGGAGGTAGAAGAGGTAGGGAAGTGGCACTGTTGATCAGGGACAGTGTCACAGCTGTAGAGAAGAAGGATGCCATGGAGGGACTGTCTCCGGAGTCTCTGTGAGTGGAAGTTAGGAACAGCAAGGAGCGATAACTTTGCTGGGTGTTTTTTATAGGCCGCCCAATAGTTACAGGGACATTGAAGTGCAGATAGGGAAATAGATCATAGAGAGATGTAGAAATAACAGAATTGTCGTGATGGGAGACTTTAATTTCCCAAACATTGACTGGAATGTCCCCAGGGTAAGGGGTTCAGATGGGGAGGAGTTTGTTAGGTGTGTTCAGGAGGGTTTTCTGACACAGCACGTGGATAAGCCTACGAGAAGAGGCTGTACTTGACCTGGTGCTGGCTAATGAACCAGGATAGGTGTCGGATCTCTCAGTCGGAGAGCATCTCGGGAATGGTGATCATAATTCTATCTCCTTCACGACAGCATTGGAAAGAGATAGGATCAGGCAGGACAGGAAAGTGTTTATCTGGAGTAGGGGGAAATATGAAATCATTAAGCAGGAAATTGGAAGAGTAAACTGGAAGGAGGTGTTCTTGGGGAAAAGTACTGAAGGAAGGTGGCAGATTTTCAAGGAATGTTTGTCTGGAGCTTTGCACGACAATGTTCAGGTGAGACAAGGAGGTTTTGGTAGGTCAAGAGAACCATGGTGCACAAAGGTTGTGATGAACCTAGTTAGGAAGAAAAGAAAGTTGTACAATAGGTTCAGGGAGCTAGAGGACGTTAAGGATCTAGAGGCATATAAGACTTGTGGAAGGGAGCTTAAAAAGGAAATTAGAAGAGCCAGAAGGGGTCACGAGAAGGCTTTGGCGGATACGATTAAGGAGAATCCCAAGACATTCTATAAATATGTGAAGAATAAAAAGATGAGAAGGGATAGGACCTATAAAAGGTGAAGGAGGAAAAGTCTGTATGGAACCAGAAGAAAGGGCAGAGGTGCTTAACAAGTACTTTGCCTCAGTATTCACAGTGGAGAATGATCTGGGGGATTGTACTATAGGAATGCAGCAAACTGAAAAGATTGAGTATGTGGACATTAAGAAAGAGGAGGTGTTGGAACTGTTAAATTCCATCAAGGTAGATAAGTCGCCGGGTCCGGATGAGATGTACCCCAGGTTATTGTGGGAGGTGAGGGAAGTGATTGCAGAGTTCCTGGTGATGATCTTTGTGTCATCGATGGAGACGGGAGAGGTTCCAGAAGATTGGAGGATTGCGGTTGTGGTGCCTATTTTCAAGAAGGGGAATAGGGATAGCCCGGGAATTACCGACCAGTGAGTCTGACCTCAGTGGTCGGTAAGTTGATGGAGAGGATTCTGAGAGATAGGACTTATGAGCATTTAGAGAAATTCAATATGATCAAGAATAGTCAACACGGCTTTGTTAAGGGCAGATCGTGCCTTACGAGTCTAGTTGAATTCTTCGAAAATGTGACTGAACACATTGACAAAGGAAGAGCAGTGGACATGGTTTACATGGATTTCAGCAAGGTGAAGTCCCCCATGGACCTTATGGAAGACTTCTTGAGAAGGTGAGAGGGCATGGGATCCAAGGGACTTTGGCCTTGTGGATCCAGAACTGGCTTGCGTGCAGAAGGCAGAGAGTAGATGTGGATGGGTCTTCTTCTGCATGGAGGTCAGTCACCAGGGAGTCCCCAGGGATCTGTTCTAGGACCCTTGCTGTTTGTCATTTTCATAAATGACCTGGATGAGGAAGTGGAGGGATGGGTTAGTAAGTTCGCCGACGATATGAAAGTTGGTAGTGTTGTAGATAGTCTGGAGGGATGTCTGAAGTTGCAGCGAGACATAGATAGGATGTAAGACTGGGCTGATGGAGTTCAACGCGGGTAAATGTGAGGCAGGACCAATGGGATGAAGCAGTATAATATCAAGGGTAGGAGTCTTGGCTGTGTTGAGGAGCAGAAGGATCTTGGGGTCCATAGGTCTCTTAAATCTGCCTCACAAGTGAAGGATGTGGTCAAGAAGGCATATGGTGTACTGGCCTTCATTAATAGAGGAATTGAGTTTAGGAGTCGGGAGGTAATGCTGCAACTTTATAAGACCCTTGTCAGACCCCACTTGGAGTACTGTGTGCAGTTCTGGTTGCCTTACTACAGGAAGGATGTGAAAGCTATTGAGAGGGTGCAGAGGAGATTTACAAGGATGTTGCCTGGATTGGGGGGCATGCCTTATGAAAATAGATTGAGAGAGCTAAGTCTCTTCTCTCTGGTGAGATGAAGGTTGAGAGGCGACCTGATAGAGATTTATAAGATGTTGAGAGGAATAGATAGAGTGGATTCTCAGAGGCTATTTCCTAGGGCTGAAAGGGTTGCTATGAAAGGTTTAAGGTGCTGGGGAGCAAGTACAGAGGAGATGTTAGAGGTACATTTTTCACTCAGAGGGTGGTGAGTGAATGAAATCGGTTGCCGTCAGTGGTGGTAGAGGCGAACTCACTGGGGTCTTTTAAGAGACTTCTAGATGAGTATATGGGATTTAATGGGATTGGGAGTTACAGATAGTTCTATGGCCTGGTAAGTATAGATATGATCAGCACAACTTGTGGGCCAAAAGGCCTGTTTGTGCTGTAGTGTTTTACATGCCAATGTCTCTCTTAGGGTGATCCAGGTAGGGAATGGCAGCTCCTTCTCTCTCAGGATGATCCGGGTTGGGAATGGCAGCTCCTTCTCTCTCAGGATGATCTGTGTTGGGAATTGAAGCTCCTTCTCTCTCAGAGGGTGATCCCGGTTGGGAATGGAAGCTCCTTCTCTCTCAGAGGGTGATCCCGGTTGGGAATGGCAGCTCCTTCTATCTCAGAGGGTGATCCCGGTTGGGAATGGTAGCTCCTTCTCTGTCAGAGTGATCCGGGTTGGGAATGGCAGCTCCTTATCTCTCAGAGAGTGATCCCGGTTGGGAATGGCAGCTCCTTCTCTCTCAGAGGGTGATCCTGGTTGGGAATGGCAGCTCCTTCTCTCTCAGAGGGTGATCCCGGTTGGGAATGGCAGCTCCTTCTCTCTTAGAGGGTGATCCCGGTTGGGAATGGCAGCTCCTTCTCTCTCAGAGGGTGATCCCAGTTGGGAATGGAAGCTCCTTCTCTCTCAGAGGGTGATCCCAGTTGGGAATGGCAGCTCCTTCTCTCTCAGAGGGTGATCCCGGTTGGGAATGGCAGCTCCTTCTCTGTCACAGTGATCCAAGTTGGGAATGGCAGCTCCTTCTCTCTCAGAGGGTGATCCCGGTTGGGAATGGCATCTCCTTCTCTCTCAGAGGGTGATCCCAGTTGGGAATGGCAGCTCCTTCTCTCTCAGAGGGTGATCCCAGTTGGGAATGGAAGCTCCTTCTCTCTCTGAGGGTGATCCACGGTTGGGAATGGCAGCTCCTTCTCTCTCAGAGGGTGATCCCGGTTGGGAATGGCAGCTCCTTCTCTGTCAGAGTGATCGCGGTTGGGAATGGCAGCTCCTTCTCTCTCAGAGAGTGATCCCGGTTGGGAATGGCAGCTCCTTCTCTCTCAGAGGGTGATCCTGGTCCAGTCGGGGGCTTGTATGCCCAAGCCATCAGGAGGTGCGTGAACACCAGATTTATCAACCGCACTTACAAGACAGTCCCGAACATCACCCAAGTACAATGCAAGGCCATCCGTGCTCTCAAGACCAACCGCAACATTGTCATCAAACCAGCAGACAAAGGAGGCGCCACCGTCATACTGAACAGAACGGACTACTGTGAAGAAGTGTACAACTAAACAATGAGAAACACTACAGACAGTTACCAGCAGATCCAACCAAAGAACACACTCGTCAACTCAACACTCTGATCAAAACCTTTGATCCAGACCTTCAGAACACCCTCCGGGCTTTCATTCCACGTACTCCCCGCATTAGAGATCTCTACTGCCTCCCAAAGATACACAAGGCAAACATACCCGGCCGTCCCATCATATCGGGCAATGGGACCCTGTGTGAGAACCTCTCCGGCTATATCGAGGGCATCCTGAAACCCATCGTACAAAGAACCCCCAGCTTTTGTCTTGACACTACGGACTTCCTACAGAAACTCAGCACACATGGAGCAGTTGAACCAGGGACACTCCTTGTCACAATGGATGTCTCGGCGCTCTACACCAACATCCCCCACGACGATGGTATTGCTGCAACTGCCTCAGTACTCAATGCCAACAACTGCCAGTTTCCGGATGCAATTTTACAACTCATCCGCTTCATCTTGGACCACAATGTCTTCACCTTCAACAATCAGCTTTTCATCCAGACACACGGAACAGCCATGGGGACCAAATTCGCACCTCAGTATGCCAACATCTTCATGCACAGGTTCGAACAAGACTTCTTCACCACACAAGATCTCCAACCAAGGTTATATACTAGATACATTGATGACATCTTTTTCCTTTGGACTCATGGTGAACAATCATTGAAACAACTGTATGATGATATCAACAAGTTCCATCCCACCATCAGACTCACCATGGACTATTCTCCAGAATCAGTTGCATTCTTGGACACACGCATCTCCATCAAGGACGGTCACCTCAGCACCTCACTGTACCGCAAACCGACAGACAACCTCACAATGCTCCACTTCTCCAGCTTCCACCCTAGACACGTTAAAGAAGCCATTCCCTATGGACAAGCCCTCCGTATACACAGAATTTGCTCAGATGAGGAGGATCGTGACAGACACCTCCAGACGCTGAAGGATGCCCTCGTGAGAACAGGATATGGCGCTCGACTCATCGATCGACAGTTCCGACGTGCCACAGCGATAAACCGCACTGACCTCCTCAGAAGACGAACACGGGACACGGTGGACAGAGTACCCTTTGTTGTCCAGTACTTCCCCGGAGCGGAGAAGCTACGACATCTTCTCCGGAGTCTTCAACATATCATTGATGACGATGAACATCTCGCTAGGGCCATCCCCACCCCCCCACTTCTTGCTTTCAGACAACCGCACAACCTCAAACAGATCATTGTTCGCAGCAAACTACCCAACCTTCAGGAGAACAGTGACCACAATACCACACAACCCTGCCACAGCAACCTCTGCAAGACATGCCGGATCATAGTGTCTAAGGAGGTGGATGGGGGTAAGGCGGTTGATGTGGTATATATGGACTTTAGTAAGGCATTTGATAAAGTGGCCCATGGAAGACTTCTGCAGAAAATGCAGAGATGCGGATAGAGGGTGATTTAGCTAATGGGTTAGAATTGGCTCAGCAGATAGAAGACAGAGGGTGGTGGTCTGATGGGAGATTACATCTTGAGTTCGGTGACAAGTGGCGTACTCAGGGGTCTGTTTTGGGGCCCCTGCTGTTTGTAATTTTCATAAATGATCTGGATGAGGGTATTGAGGGATGGATTAGTAAACTTGCAGATGACACCAAAGTCAGTGGAGCGGTAGATAGTGAAGAGGGGTGTTTATAGTTTGCAGAGAGACTTGGACAATTTGCAGAGCTGGGCCAAGAGGTGGCAAATGGAGTTTAATGTGGAAAAGTGTGAGGTAATGCACTATGGCAGAAATAATAAATGTGTGGAGTATAGGGCAAATGGTAGGATTCTTAGTAGTCTAGATGAACAGAGGGATCTTGGTGTGTATGTACATAGATCCCTGAAAGTAGGCAGTCAAGTCAAGAAGGTTGTTAAGAAGGCATATGGAGTC